>JAODAL010010324.1:0-105767 GCA_025379985.1 Phyllomedusa bahiana
ATGGGTGAACAAAAAAAAACCAAAAATTTTGAACCCAATTTTTTTAAAAAAAATTTTTTTAAAAGTTTCAAAATAAAATAAATTTTTTCCCCTGGGGGTTTTATTTTCAAATATTATAAAAAATACCCAAAAATAACCCCAAAAAATTTTTTATTTATGTGAAGCCTTCCATTATTGGTTAAAAAAAAACACTGAAAAAAAACATCCCAAAAAAAAGAATTTTTTTAAAAATTGTAAAAAAATATTATAATTCATGGAAAAAAAAATAAATAAATAAATATATAAAAATTTTTATATTTTAAAAATTAATCTATTAAAAATATAAAAAATTATATATATAAATATATCAAAAAAAATAAATATATATTATATATATTTATAAATTTTATATTTTTATAATTTTTTTAAAAATTTTTTATAAAAAATATTTTAAATGTAATTTCAAAAAAACTACCCTTAAGAAAGGGAAAAATATTTTGACTACAAGAAATAATGAAAACAAAAAAATTTTTTTTAAACATGATTTTAAAGCTTTGTCCTGCAGTTTTAAAACTGGGAAGGGAAAAATTTTTAAATAATTATTGCTTATCATTTCCTTTTCAGTTTTAAAAGAAAGGGTTAAAGGGGGTCCCATTAAGAGCTTTCGCCTGTCCCGTGTCCCTGGGTTTAAATTGAACTGAGGGGGGGTTTCTTCCTTGGTTCCGTCGTTTGCTCCCCCTCCCCCCCCCATCGCACACAGGCAGTACTAACTTCTTTACGGGGGGGGGGGGGTTTTCTTCAGAGTTTACCCTGTGTGTGCCTGCCTAGGTTGTTTCAGGGGAGGGCTGATTAGGAGTGTAGAGAGGAATATGAAGCTGTTGGTGGGTAATAAAGCGAGGGGATGCATGTGTTCCTTTATCCCCTGCTTAGCTTACAAGTTTTCCCAAAATCTTTCCGCAAAAAAAAAGGGCAGTTTAATATACCAAGGGGTGTGTCCCCAATAAAGGGGAACATAAAAATATTCACATGCCCCGATTTGTATGTATTAGTAAAAATTTAAAGTTTTTCCCAAAAAATATCAGATTATGTAACAGACCCGGGTTTCCCCCCCTTTTTTTTTTTTCTGCAAATTTATCTGTGTTTGAGAGCGGGGGAAGCAGGCAACACAAGGGGTTTAAACCCCAAAGCATTGGGCACAAAACCCAGAGTCCTCCCCCCCCTCCTTTCCCCTACGAAGCATTCTTTTGGGGGGAGGGGTCTCTGCTCCGACCTGTCCTTTAAAGGGGGAAGAGTCATTTCCGACCTTTACAGCCAGGGAAAAAAAAGGATCAAAAAGGGCCCCCCTACTATAGAGATTTGGGGAAGGCATGTAGTAAAAACCCAACAGGGCTAGTCAAAACATAGAACATTTGTAAGGGAAAAAATTGCAAAGCTTTCTTGTTTTTTTAAAGTTTTTTTAAAATTAAAACCCAATAAATTTTACGAGACAAAACCCCCCTTTAAAACATAAAAATGTATATTTTTTTTATGAAAACTGACAAATGGAAATTTGGGGTTTGTATTTTTGTCTTTTCAGTGTTGGGTGCAGATTTTAATGGTATCCAATAAAATTTGTTATACATTTTTAAATAATCGTGTTTTTGTTTTTTGTTTTTTCGTGTTTTTTATTTTTTGTAGACAAAAACAACTAATTTTACAGTATATTGAGCTAATTATCTTTAGAGCTGTATTCCATTATTAATATGTTGCTTCATCCCTCCCTTCTGTTTAGGCGGGATGAGTTACAGTTTTCATTGATATACTTTCGAGGTACAAATTAATTTGTGATGACTTTTTTCTATTTCCTGGAACCTGCTAAACAAATGACAGGAATTAAGACATTGGTTTTTGATTTTTTTTTTTTTTTTTGGTTAACACTCACAATGTAAGATGAATAATTAGACAATTTCAAAGGTCTAAAACTTATAAATGTGATTATAAAATGTGGTTTGTAGAAGAAGCACAAACTTTCTTTTTATTTTGGATTTTTTTTTACAGTCTCTTACTGAATTTTTATCTTTATCTCTTATTAGTTTCCCAAAGGGACCTGCACATTCGATCAATTGATCACTTACATAATACACTGCAGCATATTATGCCTGTCAGATGGCAGACCTAGGGGAGCTCAATTAGGCCCCGGCCCATTGGCGTTGTGTCAAAGGTGAGCAATAGTATGACCTTTGAAACCTTTGATATCACATTGGCTACTGATGGCTGTATCTTAAGGGATTACATGGCCAGTGTTGAGGGTTCCTCTGTTCCTTTCCTTTAGAGCAGGAGCCCTGTTGCTAGCCTAGATCCTGCTACACTCAGGAGGAACACTCAGGGCAAGACACCCATACCGATTTTGCTGCATTATCATAAATAAGTGTATACACTGCAATGAGATCCCTCAGTAACTGCTGTAAAGGATGCACTGGTGGTCACTAAAAATGAATGACCAACAACATACTTATGACTTACTTTGGTGTTCCCCACTTTATAATAAATTATTAATTCAGTAAATGTCCTAGATCAGTATAGTCATGTACTTTATATGTATGAGACTTGCGGTTTTCTGCATCTACACTGAACGTTCTTTGAAATACTCTGGAAAGTCATACAAGTTGTCATACAAGTTACTATAAAGTCTACATTATTCCCATACCAGCTGAAAGAATAGGTTTAACGGTAAGATAGAGAACATGCCTTAGAGTATAATATAAAACGTAGTATTTAATAGTCACCTTACAAGATATTAGCCTATGAAATTATCTAAAAATAGCTGGCAGAAATTATTATTTTTTTACTATTTCAATATAAATCTATTTGCAAGTTATAAACTCCCACTTGCAACAGCTAGAGACAATAGGAGCAGCAGGGAGACTCCATAAAGTAATACAGTGGGGAGATGAGAGGAACAATTACATTAATAAGACTATATTTGGGAACTACTATTGCTATTGATATGCTGTAAAAAAAAATACTGTAAAATAAAAAAAAACTGATAGAATTTCAGTGTTTGGTTCACCCCTCTTTCAAAATAACATAATCAAAAGTCATCAAAAATTGGCATATTCCCTGTAATCATACCAATAAAATCTACAGCTTGCCCTGCAAAAAAGTGTTCACACAGCTAAGTCAATAGAAAAATAAAAATGTTATGGGAGTAAAAACATGGAGATGACCTGGACGTTTACCCATCTTCCTGACCAGGCACATTTGACCATTGTAAACTTAGCCCTTCTCACCGTTTGTTTCACCCATACACCCTAATAGATTGTAAGCTCTCACAAGC
The DNA here is from genome assembly GCA_025379985.1 of Phyllomedusa bahiana. NCBI lineage: Eukaryota > Metazoa > Chordata > Amphibia > Anura > Hylidae > Phyllomedusa > Phyllomedusa bahiana. The sequence goes on from JAODAL010010324.1 coordinate 3,296, forward strand.
AGGGCCCTCACACCTTGTGTCTCATCTGTAAGTACTTTTAATATGTAATTTCTGTACGTTACCCTCAAATTTGTAAAGTGCTGCGGAAAATAGTGGCGCTATATAGATAAAGATTATCATTATTATTTTGCTTATCCTTAGTTCACTTGGGTTTGTACACTTCAGAGCTTTCTCAGACTTGGATACATTTTTTCATCTTTTTCCAGGATTCGTTGTCCCAAAAATTTTTTATGCAATTGTTATGTGATTTGTTTTTCTTTAACAATATGGGGAAAAATAGTAGGAAAAAAGTTTGTTTTTCGAATGTTTTATCTATTTCTTAAAGTAAAAGTGTTTCTAAAATAAGGTTTGCAATTGTGTCACTTTTCTATCACATGCAATAGAAGAAAAAAAAAGAGAAAGCGCTCCCTAGCGCAAGTACTGTTACTTGGATAAAGCAATTAGTATACAATCTATTGTACACTAGCCTTAATGAGTTGTGCAGGAAGAGGCACAACACTCAGAAGAGCCTTCATTTGATTAAAGAACTGACGGTAGTGAGGATCATTGCCATCTGATTGTAATGCCTTGGAATCGTCATGGAACCGGGTACGTAGATATGTAGGTAATGGAATATCCAATGATTTACTGCTGAATTCCTGTAGTTCAGCAACCCAAGTGACTGCATTGAACCTCTTATTCAGTTATCAGGACTTTATTTCTTTAACCCCTTAAGCCGAACGCCTGAAAAGTAGTTAATGACCAGAACATTTTTTTAGTTTTGGCCTCCTTGCATTTAAACAGTTGTAACTTTTTTATTTTTTCAATGACCATTTGGATGAGACCTCGTTTTATATTCAAACAATGTACTTTATAAGGGAATAGTTTAAGTACACTTATAAAAAATGCAGTATTTTTTTTTTATTTTTTTCCAAAATTTTTTTGTTTTTTCCATTTTTTTTTTACCCCATTAACATTAACACTTAATAAATTGTTAGATTAATTCTACAGGTTATTACGGTCGTGTGGATCCCAAAATATGTGTAGGTTTTTTTGTGCGTGTAATTTATGTACAATTATTTTTTATTAAAATATTTATTTTTATTTTAATTATTTATTTTTTTTATTCTTTTTTTTTTTACACTTTTATGTTTTTTTTGTACTTTTTTTTTGACTCCCATGAAGGGAGAACTTTTTTAACTTTTTTTTTAAAAATTTTTTTACACTTAGTATAATGTATTAGCATATTCATATATGCTAATACATGCTAATCTGTGTCAGTCTGACACAGGCATGTTTAGGACAGCACACAGTGGCGTCCTAATCACTGGCTTCATACACAGACAACTCGGGGGCCACGCTAGGTCCCAGAGCTGACGTGCAGCCGTTCCCCGGGCTCTGTCGGGTCACCGGGTGTTCCGATCACCCGACAGAGCAGGGATCCATTGATTGCGCTTCTGTAACGCACCGCCGAAATAAAATGTTTAAAGAATCGGTTTGAGGAGGTTTACTCCGCTCCCCGATGCCTGCAGGACATGCTCTGGGATCGATCCCCCGATCCCAGCGCAGCTGCGGCACCGGGCGCCGCAAACCCCGATGTCTGCAGTGACGACAGAAGACGACGCTGCAGACGAACGTACCCGCACCGCCGCCGTCCAAAGACGGTGCGCGGTCGTTAAGGGTTAAAAGGAAAATGCGTTTTGTATGCTAAAAGCACACTTTGTCGGTTCCATCACAAACATTTATATATATGTCACATAAAGTTTTAGGGTCATCAGGGGTCAGGACTAAAAGTTGCAGTTTGAGCTGTTAGCGTTAATTTTAATTAAAAAAATTGGGTGTGTTTTTTATTTTATTATTTTGTGCATTATGCCATCAATATTAGCCTCAGTTTTAGGGGAAATATGCTTCCTGAAGTCACTGCAGAGCTATTTTGGGTCTGATAAGATCCAGCAGCTTTTGCAGTTACCGACACCTAACAGTCATGTGACCACCAATGCCGGGCGCAGGAAAACTCAAGGCTTCCTTACTATCTGTGGATGATTATTGAGCTCTGTATACACAATGAAGGCAAGGGCGATAATAAACCATCCCTGCTTTTTCATTAAGAGCTTGGCTAATGCTGACTATTACAGCTGCACAATTTTAATGACAGAAGGCCATCAAAAACAAGACAACATACGGTTGGGTCAATGAAAAAAAGTGCTCTGTCAATAAGGCCCAAAATAACTGTGACCTTAGGGATTAATCTCTTGAAGAAACAGGTAGCAAAGAGAAGAGCTACTATACTAAGAATAAATATACTAAGCTTTTATTTTGAATCTATATAATCAAGTTACAGATAAATGCAGTGAGCTGTTTTTACAAGTAGTCTAAACTAAAGTGACAGTAGAGTATTCCTAGTATCTATCTTGTGTACTCCTGAGGATACAAGTTCCTTAGGTTTCCAAACCCTGTTGTGGTCTATCAGACATCTGATGTTTGAGCTTTATGTTGTTCTCCTTTATTAACAGTTAATGGCTATATCCGTCCTATTATATTTGTATCAGAAACAGAAAAAAAATCATTTCTACGGAAAACTGTCATCAAATGTATAACATGACCACAGAAATGCATAAAACTACACTGTCATAATAAGCATTATAGCTACTTTTGTTGTCTTAAGAGATATCTCATTCTATTCTCATTCTATCATCTGAAGCACAATTGCATTAAACAAATCCAGCCTATGGCAACTTGGGGATCAGGCAATAGACAGTGTAAAAGTCCCAAGGATCCTAAAAGACCCTGGCAGAAGAGAAGGCAAAACAAAAAGTAATGGATCTTATAATAACTAACAGAACCCGAGGCCATAAACTAAAGCTCAGCGGAAGTGAATAGTATCATTAGTAAATAGTTGATTCTGCATTTTTTGTTCTCACTTGACTGCTTTTGGTATTTTCCTCTCTTTCTTGTTCCCATAAACAGAATTTTTTTTTACAGACTGGATGGGTTATTTTATTACCCTGACACTTAGTATAATAGTGTTTCTTTCCCTTCATCTCTCGGAATGCTACCTGTTTGGTCATGCACATATGTGTTCATATTGAACTAAGATTTTCTATTGTTTCATAGTTTTTACAAGTGAACACTTATCTGAACATAACAGAGTATACACTGCAGTGGCACTTATCATTACTGTCAATCATCAAATCAATGCTGGACAGTTGCTGTTCTGAATATTAAAGCAAACTGATGGATGCTTCATACAGCAATGAACACTGAGGTCCAAAACCTCCGAACAAAAAACAACCAATTCTATAAAAGAAGTTAATTTTAACTATAGGGACCTAAATGCATACCTCTCAAACAGTAAAATAGCCAAATGGCATCAATGGACACATATGCAAAATAAGTGTCTAAAATAAAAAAAAAATTATATATCAAAGTGTCTGTTTTTTTACAGGACATAAAATAAATGCTGCATCTTTAACCTCTTTATGTGAAACACTATATTCTATCCTCTTCCTTGTTTTATGGCAGCCACATGAGCAGATCGATGAGTGGAAACATTTGGTGTTTAACTGTCATTTATATCTCCGCAAATTCTAAGGTGGCCATGGTCCTCTGTATTAATAGTCACTCGCTACATGCATTTTAATACAGAACTATTGATTGTTAGCATTTAATTCAAAATAATAAAAAGATAGGTATGAGGATGAACGATGTAGCAAAAGTCTCTGCATTTTTAGCAATACAGGAATAGCTGTTGCAGCTGCAATTACATATTCATTGAATATAATTAACAATTTAATTCATGGGATTTTTCCAGGCATCAAGTAAAGCCTCATTCACTCCCTGCAGTTTTGATGCAGTGGTTAACAGCAACACCACTGCATTTTTATTTCTGTTTAAAAACAGTTCCAAGAACAGTTCCTAATGGGAACCACAGGTATAGTATTTCATCCAAAAGCACATGTTTTTATTCCAACTTATATTGGACAGTGGGGACAACTACTATTATATTACCACATCTACAGAAGGTTGTAACTTAACAAAAATACTAAGCTTTATTTTTTTTCCTTTTGCTTATATAGAAAATGTTACATTTAAACTTTACTTCATTAAGAAAGGAGATACAGATTCAGCAAGAGATCAGATTGGGATATACAGTAAATTTTCAGACTAGCATGTGGATCCTTACAAGTGCAACTGATTAAATTTCTAAGAATCTAATTTTTTCCCCAGATCATGGCCCCTAGAATGGTCATCAGGTTACAGCTGGATACGGTAGCAATGACATGACAGACACAAAATCAGACAAGACGTGTGGATCAAACACATGAGACGTATAGACACCAGGGGCGACATCTATGAATTCGCCTTTGCCATTTTTGTTCAGTATATTGCCAGTTCTATAGATATACAGGCGTACAGCCAAGCGTGGTGCAATGTGCGCCTGATAACACACTCATAGATGTCACCCCAGGAGCTGCAACCAGGAACGAGGACACAGGAGCAGACCAGAAACATACTGTACAATGTCAGCACAGTAAGGAAACTAATCCATGGTGCAGGGTAAAACACAGATGAAGACAGATGCATGACTAGGCCATGGACACAGGACAGTAGAACAAAAATTAGCAGGCATAGTATCCACAAGCACCAGACAAAAGCAGAGTCTAGGAGTAGGTTAAGTCCAAACCAGGAAACAACTTCTATAACTCATTCCCAGCCTCTAAAGCAAGCATCCTCAAACTGCGGCCCTCCAGCTGTTGGGAAACTACAACTTCCATCATTCTCACTGTTATAGATTATATAAATGCATGATGGGAGTCTTAGTTTCCCAACAGCTGGAGGGCCGCAGTTTGAGGATGCTTGCTCTAAAGCAACACAAATACAAACTTTAACACTGTCATCATACTGCATTATCATTGCTGCTTCCCCAGGTGGCCCTTTATTATTGTACCTAGACTGCTACCCAATACTGCCAAGTACTATAATGAGGAGCAGAATATAGATGGAAACAGGAACATATCTAGGAAATGTTTGGTCTCATAAACAACTATTAGATCTCAACCAATTTGATCTCAGACTTCCTTAGTTAACCAAATCCCACACCCCAAAAGTTATTGAAACTTTATATCCTCCTAAAGGGGTTTTCTCACAATGCAGTTTCACAGAGCCAGAGTCAGCTTTAGAATCACACATGCTGTTCAAGCTGTGGGCAGGTCTATAGAGGTGATTGACACATCAGGTCTGCTGTTTCTAGCAATTCCTGTTATTCTCACATGATTCCCACATGTTGTTCAAGCTGTGGGCGGGTCTATATCATTGACTGACGTATTAGCTTTGCTGTTTCTAGCTATTCCAGTTATTCTGACATGACTATAGGAGATTTATAAAGTGTAGTTCTCAGGCTGCATAGCTCTAAAGAGCGTTTACTTAGCTAAATAAGAAGTTTCCACAGTCCATTACTATAGAGAAGAGTCTGCAGGAGGTGACTCATCATGGATGGACTGAGTGTCTTATAGGAGCTTATGGCAGTTTAGAGCAATGAGAGATACAAAACAGCAGGGAGGGGTTTGGAGGTGGTGGTAAACCTGTGTGTTCTAAGAAAAGATAAAATAGAAAAATCAACATAGCAATGTATTTAGAAAACATCTTCAATTATCTGTCCCTACATGTTAAAGGCTAATCATTGTAGTAAGAAAACATCTTTAATTTAATCAAACAAAAGACTCCCGAATTTTATCAGACCCAACAACTCCAAAATTAAACATATCCAACACCCTCTAAGCTAACCAGACCCCTAAGTTAATTAGGACAAAGATGCCCTTAATTAATGAGGGCTCAAACCTCCTAAATGAATACTGTATGTCCGCAGACCCACGTGAAGTATAAGGACAGAAACACAAGCATGGTTGTTTCCTGATGACTAGGGGCAGCACAGAAGGGCACTGGGGGCCACTTGTGCACCCATGCTCTAAACCTTTAAAGTTAGTCAAACCCTGGACCACCTAAATAAACCAGATCCTCTAAGTAATATAGACTCTAGATCCGCTAATTTAATTAGACCATAGACATCTTAAGTTAATGTGAACACAGACCTTTTTAGCTAATTAGACTCGAGAACCCTTAAGTTAATCAAAATTCATAACCCTTAAGTTCACTTTTTTTGGTGTACTTTGAGCCAACCAAACTGTCAAAGCCCTGTCCTATAGATGCCATCGTATGCCAAAACTTGATGCGATGTGTGCCAGACACAAAGCTTTTGAATGCACCAAAGATGTGGGGGCGTGACACACCAGATGCACCAAAAATGTGCCAAAGTTTGGTGCAGAAACGTTGTAATAGTTTATACCAGTTTCAAAGTGGCATGGCTGAGACTACTTTTGGTGTAGAATGGAACACATTTATAAAGTGCTGTGGGACACTTTCATACATACTGTCGGATCTTACACTATTAAAAACAAAGGTAGAACTGGTGAATTGGCATCAGGTTCATACATTTCACCCGATATCCCATATACCCATATATACCCTGTTTGACACCATAGTTTCAAAAAGGACAAGGAAGCACTTATGGTAATGTGGGTTTCACCCAGTAACATCCATCATATGTCATTTAATAAAATAGACAGACAGACAGACAGACAGACAGACAGATAGATAGATAGATAGATAGATAGATAGATAGATAGATAGATAGATAGATAGATAGATAGATAGATAGGTAGATAAAGTTAATCATTGTCATTATTATGAATATTTATTTTACTTGTATTTATTTTTGTGTGACCATACTTTCGATCAATTAAATTGATTCATCGCATCTCCTTCAACCATTAAAAATATGCTTAATTGAATACAACGTACTCAGTATGCATCAGCACAGATTCAAATGAGCAATGTAATTCACAAGAGGTTTATGTGATCAAGTACAGCAGTTTATTATACTATATGCTGTTTGTGCTGTACAGTAAATATTTGTTTCACATATCACTTCTATAAACTGTAATATACTGGTATTTTTAGAAATTATATTGCTGTTACACATGTACACACATACATGAGTTTACAGTGTAACGTCAGAAAAGTAGCAGTAATCTAAGTTTCCTTGTTAAACACCAGCTCTGTGTAATTAGATATTTTTTGCAGTAAAAAATAATTAAACTAGGCAATAATTTCCTATAACCTATATTCAACATTACTGTCACCTGGTAAATTACTTCAAATTTTTTAAACCCTTAACGCTCCATGACATATATACTTGTCATGTAGGAGTGAAGGGGTGTGGAGAAGGCTCCCTCGCTGAGCCCGCTACATACTCACCAGTTGCCAATTAATAGATGCAGCTGGCATCTACTGCTACTGGGTGGGATTGGAGACAGCTCAGATCCCAGCAATTAACCATTTAGATGCTACAATGAGGCTAACTGTGGCATCTAAATGACCAGTATATGGGACCATAGTCCATTGTGGCCCCTGATCAACCCCATCTCGATGTGATTGGTTTGGTTGCTATGGCAGCCAGAGGCCTAATGAAGGCCTCTGTAACTGCCATGCTTGTACGCTTATTACACTATGCCTATGGCAGGGTGTAATGGAAAATGAATGGTATCCCTTTTGATATACTGTCACATTTAGTTCAAGTCCTCTAGAGGGATTAAAAGTTAGTTTGAAAAAAAGTAAAATAAAAATCATAAAAAAAAGAAAAATCGCTTTTTCAAATTTACCAGATAAAAAAGCATTATTGATAACATTGAATCTACAAAAGTCAGATATAAAACATTATTATGTTATTTATCACAATAAAAAAACTTTAAAAAAATATCAAATGTCAGAATTGTGGGTTTTTGGTCATCCCACCCCCCAAAAAACATGGAAGAAAGATCAAAAAGTCACATGCACTCCAAATTGGTATCAATAAAAACTTGTCCCATAATTTTTTTTTTATTTTCCACTATATTATATGGTATATTCAATGGTACCAATAAAAAGAACCTTTTGTCTATGTAGACAGAAAAATAAAAGCTATGGCTCTTGGAATGCAGAGATGAAAAAACAGCTGCACCCTTGAGGGCGTTAATAAAAAAATAAAAAGATTAATTGATGTTTGGCTCCAACTCTTCAGCCATTGACAATCACCCCAAAATCTCCAATGTCTATTGACATACTGGTCGATTCTGAAAATATCATACATTGATATATTGACTTGAGTCTTATGCTGGTTCAAATTAATCATAAAAATAATCAACACAAAGCTGCACATAACGGAAAAAATACACACATAGAAAAATATATTAATGGTCATTTGGGGAATTGTAACTTTTGTGTTGGACTGGATATCCATGCCAGTTTTCTGCTTTAGGTTATTTTATTTTGGCTTTCAATGGGAAGCTTTTATTCAGCTGAACTAATGCATTTCAAATGGAACACACTTAGAAAACTGAAAATGTAAGGCACAGACTAAAATTGACAATCCTGATAATATGATATAATCAAGCCTAGAAAATAAATTTTTTCCTTTCATCTACAGTAGTTAAATTGAGCAGGAGGGCGCAATAAGGTTGGTAATAATATTAACAGATAAACAGCAAACACCACTAGAAAAATGTCATGGTAATTTACCACTACTCTTAGTAGCAATGCTCCCAAATGGTTTCTGGTCAGGTCATCCTTGTCTGTATGTGACAATGTACTAAACTAAGAGAGATAAATGTATTACCCCTTAAAGCATAGACCACTTAGAACATAATATAACTAACTTGTGGCTGACTTAACTTTTTGGGATCCCCACCTATTTTTCTATTTTGAAAATATGTTTCTCCCCAAAAATGGATGCTGTGGTCATTTACGGTAATCTATTTACATACAAGTTACAATACTGTACCATGATACCAGTAAGAGTGCATTAGTGAAGTAATATATTACTCAATGAGAGGTTTCTAAAGCATTTAAAGAAAAATATGAGGCGGGAAAAGGACTAGTAAGTCTCTAATACACAATGCTGTCTATTTATATATCTAGTTAAATGAGTAAATGAATAATTCAGTACAATGTGTTTTATAGGAAAAGGCCATTAAAGCAAATAAAAATTGGAGAAATTACATTTTTACCCCCACTAGCTACTTATTTTGAGTGCACACATTAACTACAACTGACAATAAATTTTGGCAAAATGTTAGATGTCAGATACAATGGTAAGGAGTTGTCCCATCTCAAACATTGATGGGATATTGAAAGGAAATGTTATCAATGTTCGATAGATGCGATTCTCCGAGGTGGGACCTGCATTTATCTTGAGAACAGGATCAAAAGTCCCCTTTGAGAATGAAGAGGTGGTCGAAACTCTCCTAATAAATTCAATGGGACAGCCAAAGATGCATGTTTCCCTTGAAATGAATGATAGAATTCCAACCACCACATTGTTCTCATTTGAGGCCCATTCTCAAGATAGGTGCGTGTCCCAGAGGTAGGACCCACACCTATCAAACATTGATGGCATATCCTATCAATATGCCATCAATATATGAGATGGGACAACCTCTTTAAGTGCATTTGTTAATTTAAAAAAAATCTGAAACACCATTTACAAATCACATACATTGAAATGGATTATGGAATCCTGGTTTACATTGAGTTTTTATAGTACAGTAGTATAGTTATTTCAAGTACTAAGCTGCCTAGTATTAGAAAATAGCACAGCCTCTTTCATGTAACAGCCACGCAGAAGCTCACACAATCATTCACCACTAATTTCCATCCTATTCCTCTTACCAGCACCACTAGGTTATGGAATCCTGGCACTTTACTAACAAAGCATATATGGCAAAGATACAACTCGGTATGCTAAGAAACTATAAGTTAGAAGGATTCCACAAGAAAAAACTGAGAACATTTTAAGGGGTACATGCAGAGTTCTTTGCCATGAGGTGCCATCTTACACTTCAAGTGTCTAGTATAAGAGAGTGTGAGAGCAACAACACCAAACTTAACACACCTGCTCCCCATTCACACCTGAAGCCTTGTAACCCTAACAAGTCACATGACACCATAGAGGAAATTGGCAAATTTAACCCAATTTGTCCATTTTCACTTAGTGGTGTACACAGTTTTGTTGCCAGCAGTTTAGACATTGATGGCTGTGTGTTGAGTTATTTTGATGGCACACCAAAATTACACTGTTATACAAGCTGTACACTAACTACTTTACATTGTATGAAAGTGTCATATCTTCAGTGTTGTCCCATGAAAATATATAATACAAGGTGTCATATCTTCAGTGTTGTCCCATGAAAATAAATAATACAATATTTACAAAAATGTGAGATACTGTGTGTATATACTGTATGTATTGTTATACTGCATGTGCAAAGTCTAGAAACCAATAAGTAGCTATATAGACAGATGATAGATAAGTAGAGTGATAGTCAGAATAACATACAGATTAGGTATCGCTCTCTGAAACACTTTTAGTCTCTATGTCAAAATTGATCTACTCTGATGGCATGTTCACAGTTTTCTTTATTGTAGTGTGAAAATGACTCACTTCCACAACTGTCATACGGCCTCAATATTAAACCATTTTAAATGTGCATACATACAGTATTCTCGGGAAACCTGAAGCAAACTTGACTCAATTTCATTGACAATAGAATTTAAATTAGATATCAGATTTATCTGAATTCATCTAATTTAAAGCACAAACTATTTCGATCTAGGTTTTTGTATGTATTAGTTAGCATAGGAATCTAATTTCAGGAAAGTACCATAATAACAACAGCAATATTCTTTAAACACTTTTACATGAAATTAACAGATGCATGGATAAGGGATAAATGTGTTTACCACATGGTCGCCCTCCATAACCGAAGTAGATGTGCTCATTTAATATACAAATATATTTATCCTAAAGGTGCCCAAACTTATTACATGAATGCTGTCTGACGTCACAGATTTTTACAGTACCAACCAACAATCTAATAAGTATGGGGTTAACACTATGACTAAGGATTTCTATCAAAAGGTGTTAATGTGGATGCTTTGTATATACAGTATCTCACAAAAGTGAATATACCCCTCAAATCTTTGGGGAAAATTTTATTATATCTTTTCATGGTACAACACCGATGATATGATACTTTGATACAATGTAAAGTAGTCAGTGTACAGCTTGCAAAGTGGTTTAAATTTGGGGTGCCCTCAAATTTTACTAACCACGTCATCAATTTAAAAAATGTGGCAAAAAAATTAAGTCGCCCTGGCTTACCGTTCCCTGTGCGTGTTATGCCTGCACTCTTCCAACCCCCCATGAGCTGGAAAAAAATTGAAATGAAAAAAAGCTGCCTCATTTTCATGCGGGGTGTGGCTGTGTTGGTAATAAAGGCTGCCTAAGTCTCTATATTTCTCTAAGTGATGCTCTACGTAGGATTGGGCAATTTACTGGGTCAAGCGTTAGATTCACTCTTCCCCCAAAATTTAACACTTGCTCCCCCTACAATCGGGGGGGCTGATAACAGAAGTGGGAGAAGTTATTTTCAAATTTGTTGCATCATTTCTCATTTACATTCGACTGTTGAAACGCAAGGAGAAATAACTACAAAATTTAACTGGCCATTAAGGCATTTTGGGCCCTTTGGTTTTTAAAGGGGGTTTTTTTGTAGGGGAGAGCCCCATAATTTCCCCAAGGGGCACAGGGCAAAAAAAAAAAAAGGATCAGATCAGACATGTAGGATTTTAAAATGGCTCATTCTTAAAGGGGTTGTCTCATCACATTTTTTTTGCAGACATGAGCTGTTTCTCTCTGTCTTAAAAGGGATAAACCCGGGGCAAGTTCTCCTCCCAGAGTCTTTTCCTTTTTCCACTGAAGATGTGACTCTCACACACCCCCCTGCCCCCTAATGAGTCATCATCATCATTTTTTTACATTGGAAGGTTAGAGGATGTCCGTTCTGCAGACGTCAGAAGGGTCAGTTTATGCCTGGAGGCTTCCCCCCCCCCCCCCCCCCCCCCCCCCCCCCCCCCCCCCCCCCCCGAACCAGAAAAACACCTGCATTGGTGAAAAAAATTATAAACACCCCGAAAATTATGAAAAAATTTTGAAAAATGACTCTGTCCCACTCGGTTGTGTTATATGGGGGAAGGGGAAAAGTGAAATTAACAGTTTAAGATAAGTAATTTCCCCAAAAAAGCTATCACTGTGAGGAAACAAAAGAGTTTTGGCACCCTTTATTACACAGACACAGCCAGCCCCTAGCACAGAAATGGGCGGCTATTTTATTTAAATTTTTTCAAGCTCAGAGGGGAGTTAGGACAGGGTGCAGGCAGCCAATCACAGCACAGGGGGTGTGTCCCGACCAGGGCTGAACTATCAGGCAGTCAATCACAGCAAATGGAGCATGGCCCGACCCCAGGTTTAAGATTTAGCCCTATAAAAATTACGTTTTGCTAATATTGCTATCTAAATGATTTGAGAATACAAACCAATTTCAAAATTCTTATTTTTTACTGGTCCCCACCAATTTTAATTATCTTTTAGTGAGAAAACCCCCTTAAATTTTCAAAGAGAGAAGCCACCACCAGAAGTGTTTGGCAGAAACCGAAAGAAAGAAATTCCAACTTTATATTTTATTTTGTTTAATACATTAATTCTTTTGACATTCATATAAACCCCCCTGCTTTTTTTTTTTTTTTTTTTTTTTTTTTTTTTTTTTTTTTTTTTTGAGCAAGCCCTCATAGACAAAAACCCTCTGTATCAGTTTTTAGTATTTGTTCCATTTACTTTTCTGACCTATTTTATATAGTAAACCCCCCCAAAAGTAAACACTTGGAACAAGGGCGTTCTTTTTAAAATAAAATTAAAAAAAAAATTTTAAAAATAAAAATAAAAATTAAAAAAATAATAAAAAAGGGACAAAAAAGCATCAGTTCTGCAAAAAGTTCTTTTTCACATCAAAATAATAGTGGTATGAAAAAGGGAATTTTTTTAGCCCCAAAAAAATGCTTATAAAACAAAACCATGATTGTTCTATTAAGGGCATCAAGTGGTATAAAATTGTTATTTGGCAGAGTGTGTACGGGGGTTTCCCCAATTACAAAGGGTCAATACAATATCTTACATACAGTGTCCCAGACATGATCCACCAAAAATTTTTATGAAGTTTCATGATTTTGCAGTCTATTAGGGCCCCTCTAAAGTAAGTGGGGTACAAATGTTTTTACTGCCTTTAATGTGCCCGGGTGGCGGGCTTCTTGGGCACCAGGTGAGGGCCATTTTGAATTTTTTCTGATGCATTGTGTATAGAATACATGATCCATAGAAGCTCCTGTCCTCATCCTAGAAAGTAATTTCCAGTTTCCAGAAGATCTTTCTGAGAGTTATATGTAAGGACTTGCTTTATCTGTATTATGTATCTGCTTAATTTTCTTTAATGTTCATTTTGCATTATGCTGGTGACATTTTGGGACATCAAAACCAATTACTAGTTTTGCATAGAGTTATGGTCTCAACATACAATGGTTTTAACATACAGTGGTTGTCCCGGAACCAATTAATATTGTATGTTGAGGGACGCCTGTATAACATAAGATTATTAAAAATTGTAAATGAAGCATGTTGGGATCAGTGAATTTGACACTGAGGAACACTCACAAAAATCATGCATCATACACCTCTGTAATGGGAACGTTGGTTCCCACTATGAGCACTGGCTTGTGTCTGTAGCTTTACACAGGTTGGATTAAAACTGTCAATTAATGAGCTGTATCTGGTATTTAGGTACATAACTAGTATTCATAGGACCCCATAGCAAAATCAGGCAGGGCCCTGTTACCTAATGATAGGAAACTCAAGCAAAAGTATAGGTAGCAATAATCAAATCTGTAAATATAGTTCTATACATCACAAAGCCCACATAATAGTGGTAGGTAGCAGGAAATGCACATTATCTACTAAATGGTACAAAGTTCTTACATCTGGTTGGGCCCCTTCAAGCTCTGGGCACCATAGTACCTGTTAGGGCTGCTCTTGCTATAGTTACGCCCATACTGGTACTACAGCTCACCCCTGTTCACAAGATAACAACTCTATTAAGATATTGTGTATGCAAAGTGTATGCAAATTACTGCTCCATTGTAAACTAACACTTATATTCACCATTGTACCTGCACAGACAAATGCACTAATGGTGCACTGATTTATCTACGTGACCTGAAAATATCCTGTGTTTAAAGCTTTTAGTGAGAGCAATCGTTCCAAAATGTTGGAGTTGAAGGATGTATCCTTTTGGCAGTATGTACCTCAGAATTTTTTAAAATATCCTATGTATTATAACTGGAAAAATCTGATAATCTGCAGTTTTATATTTCACCCCATTTAAAACAATATAGACTTAAACACTAATCCTTTAATGGCAAAATCTTAGTTGTTTGAGGGTAAATAACAGAAATTAGTAAATACATTTGTCAATATACAAATATAATAAATTGCATAGCATATCTACATATCTCCATGGAACATAAATTATCCCCTAAATAGCTATAAAAACAGAAAATCATAAAGCAGAGGGTTACAACAACACACAGAGATTCACCAGGCAGGATTAAATCAGTGAACACTCCATTAACTGACACAGGAATGGTCATTATTTTTCCTGTGGTAACTCAGTGTTGACTAATAAGGGTGTACAGAAATAGCTTTTCTAACAGATCATTAGAATTTGGTTAATGGGGCATAGCATATATGTGTTCTGACTGCTTAATAAATGCATACACTACCTGTTTAAGACTCCACAACCTACTAGAGAAGGCTTTAGAGCTCCTTCTTCTTCTTTCTGTTAAGTTACATGATTGTGTGATTTTGACATCATGGGTCATATGTATGTAATTTGACATTTAAATGCCAATTTTAATGCACATTATATAAGTATAGAATGTGCTTGATTTATGAATCCTCTCTACAGCGGGTCATAATTCAGGTGCATTCTAACGTTAACACAACATTTCTGAATCAGGTAAACCACTTTGAAAGTAGTATACCTGTTCTAGCAGTAATCTGACTAGAAGTGCTGTAGCGAAGCTATTAATCTATAGCTTCACTAAGGTTCTAGTGCGCCCCGCCTCCTGCATGCCCCCGAGATCGGGCGCATTAAAAAGTGCCGCTTATACTCTGTAACGCGCCTGATAATGACGTACGGGAGGCATTTCAGTGAAGTGAACGGGGCTGCCATTAACCCATTACCATTACAGGATATATATGAGTACATCCCGATGTCCACTACATAGAAGGCTAGTGTTAGCTGCTAACTGCAGCTGATACCTGCTGCTGACAGCAGAGTATTGAGCTGGCTCCATTCCCTGCTGTTTAACTTTTCAGACACCACAGCGATTGCAGCACGTCTAAATAAATGAGAAACCATTCCTCATTCTGGTTGGTGAGATCACAGGGTGCCAATTCCATAGCACCTGGAAGCCTACATTGGTACACCCTTCTGCATTGTTTATGCAGAAGAATGTACTAACGATTGAGCCCCCTATTGATTAAGTACCCTTATCGTTGTTAAATTAAAACAAAAGGTTTAAAAAGTAATGCTGCATCCATCAAAGTCTAATCTATTTTAATATAAGATCATTTGTCCCATATGCTGAATACCCTGAAAGGAAAAAAATTCAAACCACCAAAATTGCATGACCTCAAAAAATTGGAATAAAAATAATCAAGTTGCATGATTCCCATAATAGCAATACCAATAAAAACTATTCTTCAGCCCACAAAAATAGGTGGAAGAACAAAAAAGTTATTGGTCTCAGAAAATGGCGCTGCAGCAGAAATTAAGATATAAAGAATGTTTGGATTTTTTTTTTTTAAAGTTCTAAAATAAAACAAAAACCCACATATTTGGTTTCATTGGAATCGTATCAATCTACAGAATACAGATAATACATCATTACACTGAAGAGTGAATATCATAACTCCCCCCACCCCTGCAAACATGAGTAAGTTTTTTTCACACTTCATATATTTTATGGTATACTCAATGGCAGCATTATAAACTACATCTTCTACCGCAAAAAAGCTTCTATGTCTATGTACTGTAGATGGAAAAAAAATATAGCTCTTGGATGGTGGGGAGAAAAAAAAAACAAAAACGTAGAGCTGTATTATTATAACCAGCTGTCAGGAAGGGGTTAAGGGCTCTAGCTGACTAGAGGCTACCTATTGATCTTATTTTAATGTAAAAATTATTTGTTTTAGCCTTACAGTTTTCACTTCAGTCTATGTGAAGAGCAGAAAAGGAAAGGCCAATAGGTGACATGCTGGCAGCTTACAGGCAGAGAAGGATCTGTGATCTTCCTCTTGTCCCTATATGACTTAAGATGACCTGTAGAGACGGATGCCTGCTATACTTGCTTTCTGATTGTTATTTATGGGTGTTAAAAGGAAAGAGTGAAAATATGACAAATGGTTCATATAAATCCTCCTTACACCCAATTAGGCCCATTAAAAGGATGTTCTTTTCATGCTGTTTTACAGAGCCATAGCCAGCTTCTTGCTCACACTTCCTGCTTATACTGCTGGTGGATCTACAGTAGTGATAGACATATCAGCTCTGCTATTCCTAGCTGATCCTATTATAGTGACATGACTGCTGGAGCTTTGTAGACATGAGTGTAAAGGTTAAAGAGCTCTAAAGGGTTTAAGCTAGTAAGTAATGTAAACAAGCTCCAGTCTTAGGGTATGTTCACACGACTTATTTTTAAGCATAATTGTGCAGGCAATTCACCACGTATTGCGCTTTATAAGCAGCTAAAAGCGTGCCACAATTACGGTAATTCATAGCTCTCATAGAGAGCTAAGAATTACATGTCATCTCCCCGGGCATACAATACGATCGTATCATACTCCCATGGAGATAAGTGACATGTCAATCATTAGCTGGTTCCCCATGCTTTGGGAGTACTCGCTCAGCATATGCAGCGCATGCTTCCAAAACACCTATACACACCCCAATAAGCCGTGTGAACATAGCATTACAGATAACACACAACAGGGAGTGGCATCACCCTCCTGGCCACTGCTAGAGCAATGAAAGCAGGGAGAGGTGGACTGTAAGTAGGAAAGCTTGTGTACAAATGCAGAAGGTAAGATCTTCTCCTAACTGTGAAGAGAAGTAAAATCAGAAGTGCAATGTATTTGGTAATAATCTATTATTACCTTTGCCTACATGTTTAAAGCTAATCAAGGAAATGGGAATTCCCTTTTAAAGGACTTAATAACCCAGACATTTATCAGCATCCATATTGTCGAATTAAAAGTTTTATCGCTGTGCAGTGGATAAAATAGGGGGTCATATTAGATACTAGAGTATGGCCCTTTTCACATGACATATGGGAGATCTCTTATCCTATATTTATTTTCAGATCAAAACAAGAATCACATTACACAGAAAAAGGGAAATATGCTCTAGCATTTATTTAGGTATTGTTTCTCCTTTCTCTTGTACTGAAATCAAATTTTTCAACCCCTTAACGACCGCGCACTGTCTTCTGACGTCGGCTGGTGCAGGTCATTCGTCTACAGCGACGTCTTTTGGCATCGCTGCAGACTTCGGGGTTTGCAGCGCCTGGCGCCGCAGCTGTGTTGGGATCGGGGCTGTACTACACAGCCCCGATCCCAGTGCATCTCCTGCGAGCACCGGGGAGTGGAGGAAACCTCCGCAACCCGAGGCTTTAACCCTTTGATTGCGGCGGTGGTTACCAGCGCGCAACCAAAAGGGGTTTCCCTGCTCTGTCGGTGATCGGAACACCCAGTCACCCGACAGAGTGGGGGAACGGCTGCACAGTCAGCCCTGTTGTACCTAGAGTGGCCCCAAAGCTGTCTGTGTAACAACCAGTTGACCAGGACACACTGTGTGCTGTCCTGATCACTGCCTGTGTCAAAGTGATACAGATTAGAATGTTTTTAGAAATATATGAAATTGCTAAACATTACTAAATGTTAAAAAAAAATGTAAAACAGTTTCCCCCTTTCATGGGATTAAAAAAAATTTAAAAAAATATAAAAAGTGTAAAAAAATGAATACAAAACTAAATAATAAAATAAAAATAAATATTTAAAAAAAAATAATTGTGCATATAATACACACAAAAAACCCTACACATATTAGGTATCCACATCACCGCAATAACCTGGAGAATTAATCTAACAAGTTATTAAGGGGTGGAATATGAATGGTGTAAAAAAAAATTTAAAAAAAAAAAAAACCAAAAAAAAATGTAAAAAAAATTCTGCAATAATTTCTAAGTGAACTTAAACTATCCCCCCATAAAGTACATCTTGTCCCGAATAAAATGAGGCCTCATCCAACTGCGTCATTAAAAAAATTAAAAAGTTACAACGTTGAAACAAGGAGGCAAAAACTAAAAAAGTGTTCTGGTCATTAACTACTGTTCAGGCCCTGGGGCAAAAGGGGGTTAAAACTAAATGGGCTTAATTTTTGGTTACATGCATAGCAGACCTTAGGTCCAGATCCCATGACAACCCATCAGCAACCCTTGATCACATTGTGGGGTCACCGAAAGGATGACAGAGCCTCCCTCTTTCAAACCACTTAGGTGTTGAGATCAGCATAAGGTAACAGCCAAGATCAGAATTATTATTTCATAGTGAACACAAGTTTTACAAAAAAAGACATATCAGAAGAGCTTTTCAATAATGCTAATATCAGATATTAGCATTATGGAATGTGTAAATACATTAATATTTTAAGTATTTAGTAATAGTTGATCAGAACAAGTATGCGATCTACAAAAACAAGGGTTTTGGACTACAATTAGCTTTTAACATGTAGGGATAGGAAATTGAAGACTTTTTCTAAATGCATTACTTTATTAATTTTTCTTTGGTCAGGAGAAAAAGAAGATTTTATCTCCTCTTAGAGCACATGTTTCTCTGGTTATGACCATCTCTTTCCACCTCCTTCTGCACTCTCTTTTCTCTCATTGCTCTAAGCTACCATCGGTCACTCAGTCCATCCATATTAAGTCACTCTTCTGCAGTCTTATCTTTAGCTATGAACTTTGAAAGCTTCTCATTTAGCTAAGTAAACACTCTTTAGTGCTCTGTTTCTAGACTAACAGGAATAGCTAGAAATATCAGAGCTTATGTGTCAATCACTGCTGTAGACCCACCTACAGCCTGAACAGCATGGGTGATTCTAGAGCTGGCTGTGGCTCTGCATGGTAAAAAAAACACCTTTAATATTAGTGACACATAAAGGTTGTTCCCACAAAGCCCCTTACTTGTTAAGGGTTGGATCTGAGCTACTGTTTTATAGAATGAGAAGGGTGGCACTTCCTCCCATATAATTTCTATGGTAGTTCCGAATATAGCTGAGCACGCTCGCTTGGCTATAATCGGAACTCACATAGAAATGAATCAGAATGGTCGCAAGTGCCGTCCTCCTCATTTTGTAACACGGTAGCCATGAGTCAACTTCAAGAAAGTGGCTTTATGGAAACACCCTTTTAGGTATTGCAGAACACAAGCAGAAAACTACAAAGGGTGTGAAAATCATAAATGCGAAATGCTATTGGATTATTCTTTCCTGAGTTTCACTGGTGGTAAATTAGAAAGTTAACTGAAGAGTCTCTAAAGTTACTGCAGGGGAAACAAGGCTGAACAAGGTGTCAACTGAACTCTGTATTGAGTGGAAAGCTATAGTTTACAGCAGCTCTTCTTTATGCCAAATATGGTATATAGAAAAGTTAATTGCTTGGTCCCACTTAGAGGTCTTTAAAAATCTATGAGGTAAACAGATATGATTCAATGACACAACACTTACAGTAAAATATGAATCCAAATACCAAAAAGATATATACAGTGAAAATACAAAAGTCACTGAACACTGGCCAGGTCATGAACAGAACATGTCAATCTGATTCACTGTTATAAATATACAAAATATGCCTTAAAGGGTTAAATCAATAAATGTTAAACGCAGTTTGTCTCTAGCATGTTGGTCCTGCTTACTCACACGACTGTCCATGTGGGCAGTGAACTATATTAAAACATAAGACTATAAAAACTATATGCCGTCAATCATCCTGCATTCTGCAAATCACCATTCAAGTGTTACCCACTTGGCATTCCTGATTCGCTCCTGAGTCACTGAGATGAGGAAGATAGGCAGGAATTCCTACACACTTTACTGCTTATCTGACCAAGTGTTACAGTGCGTTGTAAAGCCCTCAAACTGATGAATGTAGGAATGTTTAGGTAACCAAATTGTTAAAAATTACAGCAAATTCTCTATTAATGCTCCCCAATGTTAATGACTTATCAATTTTCAACCTGCCAAATCAATTCTACTTGCACCTAGCATGTAAACTCTTTAAAGGTATTCCCCAAGTGATATCAATGGCACTCATATATAATACTATCTTGTGCAAAAACTGTGGCCTCTTTTTACCTCCAGGGATCACAATACAGGAGAAGAAGAAGAAGAATTGGTTTCCTAACACAGCTAAAGCCCTAAGGGTTTATCCACATGAGGCAGTCCTGCTGCAGAAATTTCTGCAACTACAAATCAGCTCCATTAATCTGAATGGTGTTATCCTGGCAGCATTCGAAATCATGGATTTCTAGAAAACAAATTTCTACCCCATTTGAATACGCCCCAGTGGTTTCTAAGTCAGTTGCGTTATCCCAATACCTAGGAAAAGTATATTAATAGGATTTAACAGCAGGCATAACAAGATGTGTTACAGCTCCCCACCAGCGTTCCACCCCTCAGACGAGCACGGACGGACCGGAACCAAGCCTCCAACGATCCAACAACAACAAAAAGAAATTGACCCCGTTAAAAGTTAGAATTCGGCGACATTTGTCAGATATCCGTAAGCCATTAACTATCGGGATGTCGATGGCTTCCAAACACTTTATAGAAGCACATGATAGAGATACTTCCAGCTTTGTGTTCTCTGGAATAGAAAGGGTGTTCAAACCTATTAGAGGTGGTGACCATCGCAAAAAATTATTAAATAGAGAGACGTGGTGGATTTACCAACTAGGTTCGCGTCATCCTGCGGGAATGAATAAGAGACACGATGTATACTATCATTATTGATGTTACTGTGTTTTTGTTTGTTTTTAATTATTTGAAATTTTATGTTGGGTATGCAGGGGTTAAAAATTCTCTTTCCTGCTCACGTGACCGGATACTATCCTATTTAATTGTGATCTTTACTACATTGAACATGCTATGACTAAGGAATAATTTTCCGAAACGCGTTAGCTATTGCTCGCAGTAACTCCCTGTACGTTTTCATGGTTTTATAATGCACCAGGAATAAAAGTTATTTTTTACTTTTTCATCTACTCGGACTGAAGCTGGATTTCTTTTTGTTGTTGATTAATAGGATTTGGCACTTTTTAATATTGGTGGCCTGGATGTGGCTAAGCAGCAATAGGATAAGCAGTACATCTCATTTTGACCTTCACTAGAGTTCCAGTGGTCAGACACTACTCTACATCACACATTGATGTTATATCATACCAACAGGTCATCAATATTTTAAAAGTACAAAATATCCATTCCCCAAAGACCCAACACATACAGGTGGTACTTTTCAAATAATAGAGTACTTTTTGAATATTAAAAGGTAAAACATGTTATCTTACTTTCATTGGGTCACTGTTATTAGTGGAGATCCATTGGGTTAGTATTGTGCCCTATCCTCGATATATACTTATTAAGAATAATACTTACCTGTATGCAGCAAATAACAGAAAAGACAAGAGAATTTTTCTGATAAGAACATAATTCTACTATTTTACAAATCCCTAGTGAGACTGCAGACACAGATTTTGTCCAGTTACAGGCAGCAGTGCTCAAGAAAGACATAGTTAAGGCCAAGCAGGTTCAATGACACAAATGGCTTGGTTGGACTAAAGTACCCAGAAAAACCATTAAAATTACGATTATGTAGTTTTAATAATAAAGAGTGGTAATGGGGATCTTACAACCATGTATTAATATATCAAAAGTCAAAAGAGAGATCATCTGTTGATGTCCAGACAGCAACCATAACAAAAGGGCGTCTTTTATTTGTATAGAAACTAAGGTTTCTAAAGCAACAAAAAAAGGAGATTACTTTAAAGTGATGAGACTACCAAACTCTCTTCCAGAGGAAGTTATCACCGTAAATTAACTAAAAGACTTCATAAAGAGCCTGGATGCCTTTTTTGAGTATAACAATATTACAGGTTATGGTCACTAGAGTTTTGCAGATGGGTAGTTGATCCAAAGATTTATTCTGATTGTTTTGTGGAGTTAGGAGGGACTTTCCTTAAGATAAGTATAAATTTACTTCCTTTTTTTTTTGCCTTCCAAACTTAGGAGGGACTTTCCTTAAGATAAGTATAAATTTACTTCATTTTTTTTTTGCCTTCAAAACTTTGTTACTGTAAATGTTATGACCAATTAATGCCACAGTGTTAACTACCAGGGTTAGCAGTAACAAATTCTAGCGACCCTCTTCGTGCCACTTGTGCACAATAATGCATCCGCCAATAGCTAGGAAACCCGTACATGAGCCGGAGATCTACTGATTGGGAAACTTTCCTCTAAAATATAGACAAAGCAAAAAAATGTTAGTATAGTTTACAGATAAATCAGACAATTACATGTAGCTATGCAACTCCTCTAATGGTTCTATATTCCTACCTTTAAACTTAGCTTCTAGTAAAGTCAGTATGCTTAATAGTGATCATTATATTGCTATAAATATAAAGACGCTAAGGGCCACATTTATGAACCTGTTTAGGTCTAAAACTCACTTTTTTGCCCAAAAAAGTGAGTTTTAGACCTAAACAGTTTTCATAAATGTGGCCCTAAATGCTTATTTCATAATGACTCAATCCTTCAGTGCTTGATGGCAGCACACAAAAAGATGAAAAGTTTTCCTAAGCTGGAATAAATAGGAACAGCTTTTTAATACCTTAGTTCTCCAAGCATTTATTTTCATATTTTTCATTGTGTACCACTATATACTGCTATATTTGTGCTTAAAGAAATAGTTTTCTCGGATAAATGATCCAAATTCATGACATCTACTAATTATTGCTACCTTAATAAATGCTATCCATGTTCTAGAAATTAAATCACATAAATGTTGGCATAACAATAGACATTTTCTATGTACTCAGCTGAATATGTTTCTTTCAAAACCTCACAATATAAAATTAATGCTAAATAAGCACATCTTTTTCTCATTGAATTACAGAATACAGAACAGTATGATACATAGTGATACAGAATGCATTCCAAATGTGAAGGAAGAACATTAGTGGATTGCCGTTTCTCTGTACACCCAGGATATTATATACAGCAATCATTACTAATATGATGTTAGGTCCATTAACAATCTTTGGCATAACTTGTAAGGAAGTAGCAAGTGTATTTTCAAGGTATCTCTCCCACTTACTAAATAATCATATTGCATTTTGCTAGGTGTAATTACATTAATATGGATAAGTAAAATTTCAAGCCAAAAACAAATGCAGTTTGTCAAAACATACAATATACAGCTTTCAAGAAATAAACAGCAATATGTAATTAAGGACACTCATGCTTAATGCAAGGGCAACAGGGACACCTTGGTTATCTACATATTTAGTTAGTTTAAACAAAAGCTAATATATATAAATATATATATATATATATATAATATATATATATATATATATATATATTATATATATATATATATTATAATATATATACAGTGTTCCTTCACTTGTTTTGTGTGTGTGTGTATATATTTTATATATATATTATAATATATATATATATATCTGTATAAATAAATATATATATATATATATAAAATATATATATATATATATCTGTATAAATATATTATATATATATATATATATATATATATATATATATATATATATATTTGCTACACAAATGGAGGAAGGAGCATTTCAAAAAAGGTTACATTTACTTACCCATGTCAATACAAGAGGCTACGTTTCTGCCCTTCCATAGGGACATTTTCATGCTTGAAACCTTTTTTTGAAGTGGAGATGCTTCCTCCATTTGTTTTTTATTACAGTACTTGTATGTCAGAATCTTGGGGCCAGACTCTTGGAAGCTTTTGACACACTGCCTTTAGCCTGTCTTTTCACATTTGATGCTGTTTTGTATATACAAATGTATCTTTTTCTCGATAGATCTGAAGCGCCATCATTGTTTGGAGTGTTGCGACTTTTATTCATTTGTTTAAGCTTGGACCACTAACCTTGGGCCTGGTTTCACACGCATCAATCCCATGAGTCTTTTTGTTTAGATATTACTGTTTATTTCTTGAAAGCTGCATTATATATATATATATATATATATATATATATATATATATATATATATATATATATATATATATAGTTGTTATTTTAACAAGCAAAAACCTAAATCTGGTTAGGTGCTGCATACACATGTTTGTAATACAGGGTGACACCACTAAATTAACAAAAGCTTGTGGAGGTCTGTGGTATGTGGTGTGCAGAAGGACTGATGGAGCATTATGATATGAAATACCTTCTGAGAAACTGCATGTCCCAGAGGCTTGAATGTGAATTCCTTGGTAAATATTTATGTTTGTGACTTTTCCACGTTTAAAGGTAGTCCAAGGAGAATCTTACAGCAAAATATGTACCTTCCTTTAATATTTTAACTCGATTTGCTTTGATCCTGGTGTTAGTACAGGAGGGTAGATGTCAATCCTACATCCCCTTTTGTCCATCACCTTAATCACTTATGACCAAATATGACATAGATGCAGGAAGAAGTTCAAGTGAAGGTTCATCACCAACATATTCTTTTCTTTTATGGTCTCTACATCTAGAAATACCAGTAACTGCATAGTTAGTTCAATGTTTTGCTAATTAGTCACTTTGCTAAAAAAGTTCAGCTTTATTGTCAGTATTAAGGCTTACTCATTTATACAGTGCCTTACATTTTTCCTCTATTTTTCTAAACTATTGAGGATGAAGAAAAAATGATTGAAATTTGTAAAAATATAATTATAATCTCTATGTAGACATTATAAAGTTCTATCTTAACTAGGCCAAATCTCCGATAAGCTTAACAATTGTTCCTTTACCAACCGTAATTGATACGATTGGTAAAGTATATGATTTTTACTTTACCTTCATTGTAGTCATATATATTCTGTCAAAGATTACTCTTTTTTGTGTCTGCTTCTTTTGAAATGTCTTACTTCTGCAAACTCAATAAAAAAAATTTAATATAGAAAATAAAGGTGATTTACCATGTCCAACTGTTTGTACATCATGTGGCTTCTTATGTCCTGTCTACTTTTAGAAAACACATGTCACTCATTTTGTTTACAATAATTCTCCATTATTAAACTTCATCAGAGGAAATTGTTTTTCCCAAGTGAAGTACCTATAAAAATCTCCGGTATACCAAAGCATATTCTTTTACATGTTCTTCATTTGTGCCTCTTGATTCAGTGCCTATTAAAATAATAAGACAGTGTTTTCTCCCTCTGTGCAATGTACATAGACAGCAAGCATATTCCTTTAAAATTTTATTTGCTTATTCTATCTGATTCATTGATGTTTTGTACATCAATGAGTCACCAAAGAACCCTTATAAGCTAAGCATATTTACATTCTTTAATATCCCAGACAATGTATCTGCATTATAAGTCATGTTTTACTGAAGGCTGAGGGTCGGGATATTGTTTTCTTTAATTATGATAAATATATACTATGATGTTGGTATTTGTGTCTGTCCTTAAATAAAGTCCACATTTATCAAAGATGGCGTTTATTATTCTAATTTGTAATTGCTAATAATTGCAGATAAAATGTAGTTAAGAGAGACATCTCAATGATTAAATTACATAATTGTTGTTTATAGATATATGCTGTGTTTAGATACAAATATATTTAAAGTACCTTTAATACCTTGGGGCCTTATGTATGTATCTAGGTCTAAGACTATCTTTTTTGCTCATAGCAATCAATCAGAGCTCAGCATTTATTTTTCCACAGCACTACTGTTAGAGATGGGCGAATCGATTATAACGAAGATATTAGTTTAGATTTCAGGAAAACTTCGATTCTGAACGAAGTCGAACTTTGGGGTGATTCGCGGGAGGAAGAAAGGAGTAGCCTAAATGACATGTGCATAGATGAAGCCAATCAGAGACCGGCGGGATTCTGTGACGTCACCGCACTATATAAGTCCGGATGCGACGCTGGCAATTCACACTCTTCTCTCTTTGCCGTGTTGTAGCTGCTGCAGCTCCAGTGTTAGGCAATGTTCACACGACTTATTGCCGGCGTAATTGCGGAGATGGATTTCGCCCCGCAATTACGCCGGCAGCCATGCAGCGGGGGTGGGGCGGGGGGCCGGCAGTTCACCGACCCCATAGACATTCATTATTCACGGCGCGTACACGCCGTAAATAATGTGTATGCCACTTTCTCGCCGCCCAGCAGATTCTCAGGGCCGGGAGAGGAGACGGAATCTATAGTTCTCTATGGGAACTGTGGATTACCGTAATGCCTGGGACTGATTTCAACCGTATTGGAGCGCAAATACGGTGCGCAGTATGGCTGAAAGCAGTCCCAGAATAAGCCGTGTGAACGAGGCCTTAGAGATCTCACACAAAAGAAAGAACTTTTATACAGCGATTTTTGGGGGGGTGTCACAGCTTTTCTCAGAGACTGCTTTTCTTACGTTCTAATTTTGATTTGGTGGGTTATTGGAATTGAAGTCCAGTATGCGTCCAATTCAGCTGCATATACATTTTAATGCTATATGCTCAGTTCTGGAGCACATTGAATATCCAAGGGTTATCTAAGCCTGTTTTTGCTGTTGTATTCAGTTAAAGAAAGAGCGTTTTTACAATCCAAATACCAGTTAATTTTTGGCTGCTCATTTCTTTTCCAAGGGCTACTTAAACGTCTTTTTGCTATTGTCGTCAGTATAAGAAAGGTTTTTTTTAAACGCCAAAGAAGAAATTTTGCATGTAGCATAATTCCTATCCGAAGGTTAATTGTTTTTCTGCTGTTGTAGTCAGTAAAATACACGTCGGTTTTACACGCCACATAGCTGTTAATTTTTTGCAGCTCATTTCTTTTGCGCAATTTAGATCCAAGGGTTCATTAAGCGTTTTTCTGCTGTTGT
The DNA here is from genome assembly GCA_025379985.1 of Phyllomedusa bahiana. Lineage (NCBI taxonomy): Eukaryota > Metazoa > Chordata > Amphibia > Anura > Hylidae > Phyllomedusa > Phyllomedusa bahiana. Next base: position 30,490 of record JAODAL010010324.1, read on the forward strand.
AGTCAGTAAAAGAAATGGTGTTTTTCAACGCCAAAGAAAATTTTTTTCCCGGAGCATAATTAATATCCGAAGGTTAATTAAGGGTTTTTCTGCTGTTGTAGTCAGTAAAATACATGTCATTGTAACACGCCACATAATTATTAATTTTTGGCAGCTCATTTATTTTGCGCAATTTAGATCCAAGGGTTAATTAAGTGTTTCTCTGCTGTTGTAGTCAGTAAAAGAAACTGTGTTTTTCATCGCCAAAGAAGAAATTTTGCCTGTAGCATAATTCATATCCGAAGGTTAATTAAGTGTTTTTCTGCTGCTGTAGTCAGTAAAATACACGTTGTTTTAATACGCCACATAGCTGGTAATTTTTGGCAGCTCATTTATTTTGCGCAATTTAGATCCAAGGTTTAATTAAGCGTTTTTCTGCTGTTGTAGTCAGTAAAATGCACGTTGTTTTAACACGCCACATAGCTGTTAATTTTTGGCATCTCATTTCTTTTACGCAATTTATATCCAAGGGTTAATTAAGCACTTTTCTGCTGTTGTAGTCAGTAAAAGAAACAGTGTTTTTCAACGCCAAAGAAGAAATTGTGTCTGTAGCATAATTTATATCTTTAGGTTAATTAAGCCTGTTTGCGCGTTTGTATTCAGTAAAATACACAGTGTTTTTAAACGGCACATACAAGTAAATTTTTCCTGCCCATTTGTGGAGCGCAATTTATATCCAAGGGTTACCCAAGCTTGTTAGTGGGTTCATTTGGAGTCAAATACAGGGTGTGTATTTATCATATACAGATATCTTCATTAAACAGAGTCTGTAAATTTTTGAACAAACAGTATGTCAGGCAGAGAGGTGGCAGGCTCTTCACATGTGCGTGGCAGTGACACAAACATTTTTGGAGCAGGCACAGGTCGCAACACAGTAAGGGGACGTCACAGCAGGGGTCACTCGGTAAGGTCAGAACTGCCAGTGTCATCTAGTGGCCGTGTGTTGACCAGCAACCAAAGGGTTCTTGATTGGTTGACTAGGTCATCCACTTCCTCCCAGAAGACATCTGACAACCCCAGCCAAGAGTCGGTGGGAACGTCAGACACAACCCTTAGTTGGCATGGCCCGGGAGCGGGTCAGCAGCCCTCACCTGTCCTCAACCCGCATCTGTCCCATCCGGTTCCCTCAGCCTGAGATCTACTATGTGGTCTGGGCTCAGCGCCACTATACAGCGAGGACGGACAATTTGAGGAGGGCAGTCAGCAGCTACTTGGCAGCGAAGAAATGGGGCCAATATCCGCTGCTTCTTGCAGTATGCGGCAAAGTATAGATGTGGAGAGTGGCATGGGAGGTCATGTTGTGAGGGGTCAGCCTCTGCATACCAAGACCATTGAGGAAGACAGCAGTGAAGATCAAACAATAATCAATGATGATGTAGCCGACTGCATTTGGGAGTCGGGTGAAACAAGGGCTTCATCATCGTTAAGAAAAGAGGGCATCAGCTTGTGCCTCAGGCAGCGGCGCAGCCAGCAAGTGGGTTGTGTGGCCGTGAGTCAGCAGGGTAGCAGCAGTGTGAGGTCAGGAGCCAAGCGGCCACGGGGTAGAAAACCCGCTTCACAGGTCCAAGAAAGTAGCGGCACAGGGGCTCAGCGAGGCAGCGGCGGTAGTAGTCACTCAGTGCGGAGCATTGGTGGTAAAATCAGATACTCGGCAGTGTGGCAGTTCTTTGCTAAGACACCGGAGGAGCCGAATATGGGTGTATGTAGAATCTGTGGGCAGAAAGTGAAGCGTGGCCAGGGAGCTAACGTTGGCACCACGGCCCTGCGTCAACACATGCAGCGTCACCATCCGGTGGCCTGGGAGAACCGTGGCTCAGATGTGGTGGTCCATCCTGCCGCCGCAGCAGCAGCGCCCAGTGGCACGCATGCCATTGCAGCCAGTCAAGGTTCCACCACCTCTGCAGAAGGGAGCTGTTTCTCTTTGCCATTATTTCCCGGTCCAGACGTTCCTGCTTCTCACTACTCATGGCACCAGCAGTCGTTCAACGAGACGATTGCAAAGAGACAATAGTATGCGTCCAACCATCCTAAAGTGCAGAAGCTGACCGTGCTCCTGTCCAAGTTGTTGGTAATGCAGTCCCTCCCTTTCCAAATGGTGGACTCTGCACCGTTCAGAGAATTAATGGCCTGTGCAGAGCAGAGGTGTAGAGTTCCAAGCCGTAATTTCTTTTCCAAAAAGGCAGTACCAGCCCTTCACAAATATGTAGAACAGAAGGTGGGCCAGTCCTTGAGCTTATCGGTTTGTTCCAAGGTGCACGGCAGCGCAGACGTGTGGAGCTGTAATTACGGTCAGGGCAAGTGCATGCCCCTTACGGCCCACTGGGTGAATGTGCTTCCTGCCCAGCCACATCAACAACTTGGACAGGAGACGCCGCTTTCTCCTCCCGTTGTCAAACTGCTGCTCCTGCGCCCATGTCCGCCTCCTCCTCCACCACCACCACCATTTCAGCCTCCACAAGTATTGCTTTATCATACCACATATGTAGAGCACAGCAGTATCACGCAGTTCTACACCTGGCTTGCCTCGGCGAACGAAGTCACACAGGGGAGGAACTGCTCCGCGTCATGCAGCAAGAAATCGATGTGTGGCTTTCTCCACGCCAACTGCAAATCGGGACCATGGTGATGGACAATGGGAGGAACATGGTGTCCGGGGCTGCACAGAGGAGGGATGGTCCATGCGCCCTGCATGGCGCATGAGTTCAATCTGGTTGTGAAAAGGTTCCTGAAGTCTTCCACCGATCTTCAGAAGATTTTTAAAATGGCCAGGAAATTGTGCATGCACTTCATCCATTCCTACAAAGCCAAGCACACCCTCCTCGAGTTGAAGCGGCAGAATGGCCTCCCACAACACACGCTGATAAGCAATGTTTCCACCCGTTGGAATTCCATCCTGCATATGTTGGACCAACTGTATGAACAGAGAAAGGTCATTAATGATTTTTTGATGATCCAGGCGGACAGGAGTACTCTCCTGTGTAACTTTGATGTCAGCCAGTGGCAGCTCATGCGTGACACCTGCCGTTTGCTGAGGCCATTTGAGGAGGCCACGGTATTTGTGAGTCGCCAGGACTACGGGATGAATAACGTCATTCCACTGCTTCATGTCCTGAAAAATCTGTCTGGGCAGGGGAGTGAAGACATGTCGACTACATCTCGCAGCCACATGAGTCCGGTGGGGAATGAACTGGAGGAGGAGAAGGAGGAGGACTTTGGAGCACAAGCATTGTCTGGTGAAATGAGTGGTTTTTCTACCCAGGTGACAAGAGAGGAGGAGCAGCTGGAGGAGGTAGATGGAGATGAGGAAGACGAGGCAGATGACCCGCAAGCACCATGGCAGTATACAGTGGAGATGGAGGCAGGGAGTCCCTCAGAGTCACTTGTGCAGATGGCCCGCAGCATGCTGATTTGCCTGGCTAGTGACAGCCGAATAGTCACCATCCGGCAGAGGGATGACTTCTGGCTCTCCACCCTATTGGACCCTCGCTACCGGTCCAAAATGGGAGCCTTTTCCCAGCTGCTGAGAGGGATGACAAACTCAAATACTATAGAGAAATCCTCCGTAGTCAGTTGGCCGCTGCCTATGTGCGGCATCGTCCCTCCTCTGACAGGTCTGACCGGGGGGTTCCTCAGCGCTCACGTACCACTGCCGCGGCTGCTGTGGGAAGGTGGGGGGTAGGAGCAGTACCAGCTCCATCAGCAGCAACCTAAGTCTGGAGTCGCTGATGAGCAGCTTCCTTCACCCGCATAGTGAAGATGGCCCTTGCCAGCAGCAGGACCTGGAGCAGACCCTGAACCAACAGGTGGTGGCCTACTTGGACAGTACTCTGTCACCCCAGTTAGAAGATCAACTGGACTACTGGGCAGCCAAACTGGATGTGTGGCCGCGACTTGCCGAGTTTGCAGTGGAGAAGTTGTCCTGCCCGGCCAGTAGCGTGGCATCAGAGCGGGTGTTCAGTGTGGCGGGGCCATCGTTACCCCAAGGAGAACCCACTTGTCCACAGGAAATGTGGAACGACTGACCTTTGTCAAGATGGATCAGGCGTGGATCGGTCAGGATTTCCACACACCAATTCCTTAGGCGTCAGATTACATCAGCCATGACGCCTCACCAAAACTTTGAGAAATGAGTCTGAGTTCAAACTACCTGCCTCAGCCACTATTCTGATGCCGCCACCCGCCTGATGCCACACATCTGCTGCCAGTTTCTCCATCTGCCTACCACCATCTTTACCAGGGACTGGTATTGCCCCCCACCTCCACACTGTGTCATTGTGCCACTCTATGAACTCATGCTGCTGCTGCTGTTGTTGCTGCTGCTGTCACCTCCACACTGTGTCATTGTGCCACTCTCTGACCTCATGCTTCTGCTGATGCTGCTGCCGTGACCTCCACACTGTGTCATTGTGCCACTCTCTGACCTCATGCTGTTGCTCCTGCCGTCACCTCCACTCTCTGTCATTGTGCCACTCTGTGGCCTACTCCTGTTTTTGCCACCTCCAGAATGTCATTGTGCCACTGTCTGACCTCATGCTGCTGCTGTTGCTGCTGCCGTGACCTCCACACTCTGTCATTGTGCCACTGTCTGACCTCATGCTGCTGCTGTGGCTGCTGCCGTGACCTACACACTCTGTCATTGTGCCACTGCCTGACCTCATGTTGCTGTTGTTGCTCCTGCCCCGACCTCCACACTCTGTCATTGTGCCACTCTGTGGCCTACTCCTGTTTTTTCCACCTCCAGAATTTGTCATTGTGTCACTGTCTGACATGCTGCTGCTGCTGTTGATGACGTCATCTCCACACTGTGTCAGTGTGCCACTTTGTGGGCTTCTGATGTTGCTGCCACCTCCAGAATTTGTCATTGTGCCACTCTGTGGCCTACTCATGCTGCTGCCCAGTGACCGCTATCTCACTGGAACACCCTCTGGTTTCCTAATGCTGTTTCCACCCTCACCACTCTATGACTTTGCCACTATGTTTAGTTTTCCCCCTCTTTTCACCTGTCAGAAGGAATGGGAAGGATCAGGATTGTCTAGCCAAAAGCAGGAGTGGATACAGAACACAGAAGACATGCAAATATCCCATTTACTGGTCATCTCTGTTTTGGATAAACTCCTGTTTGTTTTTGGCCTTAGCAATACTGATGGATTATTGACCGATTGAAAGCGGACCCTGACGGATGAAAGGAAGGGCAACATGATCAGAGACGTCAACTTACTGCCGACACCCTCTCCACTCATTCAGGGGGGGGGGGGCCTCTACATGTATCAGCGCTTAACAGAACAGGTTCTGTCATATTCTGTGACGGTTTAAAGCTCTGGCCTCATGGAGTGACCCCTGCTGTGACATCCCCTTACTGTGCTGCGATCTGTGGAGGCTCCAGTAATATAGTACTGTGTTCTTTGGCGCTATGGTAGGATCTTAGCCCTCAGCTTGTTTTTTTCCAGCTGGCGCTGCTATGATTTTATCAGGCTGCATTCCCGCTTCAGTTTTTTGGTCAGTTTTGCCCCCGTAAGTGCCCAGGGAATTTTAGAGTGAAGCAACTCTAATAGCAATGGCAGTCATGTGCGTGTCATACTAAAACACAGCATTGTATGAAGACCAAACCAATCTCCCTCTGCATATTAAAGCATGGCACAATGTTCTACAGCACCCTACAGGCTCTGTGCAGCCAGGAAATAGCTTTTTTTTAATACGATTCATCCCGTTAAGTAATTCAGAACGAAACGGATTTTGTCGGAAAATTCAGCGAAGTCGGCGAACAGAATTTTTGAGAAATTCGCCCATCTCTAACTACTGTATATGAAATGAAAGCAGAGCTCTAATTGGTTGCTTTGGGCTACAAAGACAATCCTACTGCTAGACAGTACTCATACATAAGACTTGAGTTTATTTTGTTAGGCAATTACTAAAGCCAGAGTCAGAATCACCCACCCATGTGTCCTCCATTAGGCCCTGGTTATTAACCATAATGGACCCCAAAGCTCTATTTGAAGTTTATTTGGACCCAAGCACTTCCTGCTAAGGACAATTCTTATGGATATGAACTTAGATGTGTGCAAAATGAAAGCACCATAATTTATGATGAAATTCAAAGTGGACATGCACATGTATTGCCCTAAAAATTTGGGTAGGCCCTAAAAATCTATTTATTTAGTGAGCCAAAGGTACAACAGTCAAACACTGCCTAGAGCATGGACAAACAAGTTTACCCATCCTACTTTAAGAACCTTTAAATGCTACATTTTTTTACATTATTTTTATTACTTTATTAAAAAATATATATATATATTGTTTTTAGTTCAATTAGCATTCAGTATAGCTCTTAAGAACATTAGGTAAGAAACATTCTGGGTGTACTATTTTCTAATAATACATATATCACTATATAACAAAATGTAAATGAAGAGCCTATTAACTGACATTTACAAAATTTTGATATAATCACAGTAGCTTCCATGATATGGTTATCATGTAATTGCTATGTGTGGTTTCTGTTATTTTTAATACCCATTCAAAATCTTTAACTGCTACGCAGATGCAAGAATAAAAAAGGAATGAGAGTTTTAATATTTGGGTGGAACGCTTTGTGAAATACTATTTAAATTGATACATCAAAAGAACATATGAAGACAACTTCTCTATTTTTTCCATTTGTGGATCTTGTCAGACAACATCAATACTGTGAATGTATTAAGAAAAACAGCATTCAGGACTCCCAAGAAAATTGACTTTGAAAGATGATAAAGTATTGATTATGATTATAATTAACATCTATTCAGCTACCACAGAATAGATTGACAACAATGATGGAAAGGCTTTACAGTAGCCATCCACATGAAGCTTACACAAAGGTCACAAACCTTTAAATGATTTCAAAACGAGGAAGAGGGAAATTACCATGTAGAAGGACACCAGGATAAATAAAATACTTGGCTGCAGTTGTCTATCAGTTGAGGACTTTTTTTTAGCTGGTTGATATAATTTGTTTAAACAAATGCTTTGTTTAAAAATATAAAATAGATATAAAAGTAAAAATACAAAATATTTTTTTTTCCTGCAGCAGGTTCTGAATTAAAGTTCTTAATTGCAATCCAAGGTGTTGAAAGAAAATTAAATATAATCTTTGTGTGTTTCCCTGGAGCCATTTATTCTATTTTCAATTCACCAGAGCTTTAAACATACTCTAAGAGGAACCTTCTCCACTACTATGTCGGGAATGATAACCAAGCAAAACTACTTTTATAAGTAAGCATTTAGTCCATTACCACAGACCATGTAATCATAGATAAAATGTAACAGAAATAAAAATTGAGACAACCATCTCTCATACAGATTTATATACGTTTGAATTTTTATAAAACATCTTCTACTCATAGTAAAAATCTAGGAGAAACAAAATAATATCAACGTTCCCACTTTTTAGTATAAAGAATTTCAAGGAGTACAAAAATCTGAACATTCTTACAGGTTCAACTCCTATCCTTATCCTTGTTAATGAATTAATCACTGAATTCCTTCAAATGTCATGAACTATAGTTAGTCAGCAAAAATACACATATTTAGGGGACAATATATCTACACATCGTCTAAGTACCTAATCCTTATCCTTGTCCAAGCCTCTACTTATCTACGGCAGAGAACCCGCCCCGACAAGGGCGACCCCGCTATGTAGACCTAATTTCGGCCTAGACACACCCTCCAAAAAAGTATGTGCAGAGTAAATACTCCGCACTATACCACCTCAAAACCAAAACCAAATGGAGAATATATTTAGTAGTTTAAATTCAAAGTTAGTCTAAGAATGCACATAACAATGCACATAACAATGGGGATTGTTATGTGCATTCTTAGACTAACTTTGAATTTAAACTACTAAATATATTCTCCCTGTGGTTTTGGTTGTGAGGTGGTATAGTGCGGAGTATCCACTCTGCACATACTTTTTTGGAGGGTGTGTCTAGGCCGAAATTATGTCTACATAGCGTAGTCACCCTTGTCGGGGCGGGTTCTCTGCCGTAGATAAGTAGAGGCTTGGACAAGGATAAGGATTAGGTACTTAGACGATGTGTAGATATATTGTCCCCTAAATATGTGTATTCTTGTTGACACTATCACTATTTAGGTGTTACGTATTTTAGAGATGTCTGATTAAAAGTTATATTTTAAAGGAATTTTTTCATTCTGGTGATAGTGTTGATTGTATATGATTCCTATTGCTTTAAATATTCAGGAGGTTCTGTGGTTGTACTATAGTTAGTCAGCAATAAATTCAAAACAAATTCCCCCCCAAAACCCACCTTTTCCCCTTTTAATTTAAAACACGTTCCCAAAATGTCTGAAAAATTTTGGGTTCCCTTTTTTTGGGGACCTAAATTTTCCCCCGGTTTTACCAACCCTTTTTTCCCACCCTCTTTCCAGGCCCCCCAAAAACGCCCCGTTTTAATAACCAATTTAGGCCTCCCCCCTCAAAAAATTTTTCCCCGGTTTAATCCGCCTTACCACCTCAAAAAAAAAAAGGGAAAATTATTTTAGTTAATTTTTTGGGGAAAAAAATGACTCAATCACAAAAAAGGGGGGGGTTTTATTGCATTTTAGAAATTTTGGTTTTTCCTAAAAAATTTTCCCCCATTTGTTTTTTTTTTTTAAGGGGATGTGCAAACAATTGACATTTTTTGGGAGGGTTTGGCTGGGGCCGGGGTTTGAAACATTGGGGTTTGCCCTTTGGGGGGGGGCCCGGTAAAAAGGGTTTGCGGTTTTGGCGGGGGGTTGGTTTTAAAAATTTTTAAAAAACCCCCCAAAAATTTTTAACCTTTTTTATAACAAAGAGGAAAGATTTTAAAAAAAATTTTTTTTTTTTGGGGGGTTTTTGATTGTTTTTAAATTTTCCCCTTTTTTTTTGGGGGGTCTTTTGTTTTTTGTTCAAAAGGAAATGTTAAAACCTTTTTTTATTTTTTTTTTTTTTAAAGACTTTTTTTTTTAAAAATTGAAAATTTTTTTAAATTTTGCATGGTTTTTAATTTTAAATTGAAAAATTTTTTAAACATTTTTAAAGTTAAAAAAAACAAATTATTAAAAATTTCAAAAGCTAAAATAAATATTTGTTTTTTGGGGGGTTTTTTCCCAAGAGTTTTAAAAGCTTATTAATAACCATAAATTTAAATTGGGGAAAAATTATTTTTGGGTTCCAATTAAAATTTTAAAAAAAATCTTGTACTACAATTTCGTTTGAAAAAATTTCCCAAAAATAAAATGTGTAAAACTTTTTTTTGAAAAAAAAAAATTTTTTTTGGGTTTGGGGAAAGGAAAAAATTTTTTTTTAAACGGGTTTTGGGGGAAAACATTAAAAAAAATCCGCACAAAAAGTAAAAGGTTTTTAAAACCCTTTTTACTTTCATTTAATTTGGGGTTTGAAACACTTTTTAAAACAAAAAAAAAAACGTTTTAAAAAAAGTTTTTTTTCAAATAGATAAAAAATGTGCTTTAGAATTGCGGGTTTTTCTACCCCCAAACCCTTAAAAAATTTTTTAAAAAAATTTCCTTTTAATATTTTACAAAACAAAAATTAAAAATTTAAATTGGGCCCAAAGGGAAAATTTTTAACCCTTTGGAGATCATATTTGCAACCAAAAATATTTTGGTTTGTTTAATTTGGAAATTTCAAAAATTTAATTTTTGTTTAAACTTATTTTGTTTTTTTTCCACAAATTTTTTTTTTTGGGGGAAAAGGGTTTTTTTTGTAAAAACCAACCGTAATTTAAACTTGAGTCATTATTTTATTAGAAAAAAAAATTTGGGTTTTTTAAATTTGGGGTTTTTTGGGAAAAAGGGAAGCAAAAAAATCCTTTTGGAATTTTTCCAAAAAAAAATTTTAAAATTTCTTTTTTTTTTTGCAACACCAAACAAAAATTTTAAGGGAAAAAAACTTTATAGATTACAAATTTTTTTAAAACCCCAAATAAAATTTCCCAAAACACAAAAAAAAAAATAATAACTTTTAAAAAACAAAAAAAAAAATTTCCCCCGTTTTTTTTTTTTTTTCCCCAAAAAAAAAACCCTTGGAAATTTTTTAAAAGGGGTAACCCAAAATTTTTAGTTTTAATGAAAAAAAGAAACCAACCCAAGGTAAAAAAGGTTTAAATTTTTTAGGCTTCAAAAAATTTTTTTTTGGGTTTTAAAAAAAAAGAAGTTTTTTCGTCCCCTTTTTCCCGGTTTTTAATCCCAAAATTATTTTTTCAGCAAGGTTAGAAAACCCCTTTAAGTTAAAAGGGCCCGGGTTTGTTTTTTTTTGGGGTGGATTAAAAGGGGGTGCAAAAAAATTTCAAAAACAAAAAGGGGTTAAAAGGGACACTTAAACATGGGGGACCCCCAAAACCCTTTTAAAAAAGCCCGAAACCGGTCTCGAATTTCCTTTTTTTTAAGGGGGAATCCCTCCCCATTTCTTTAAAATTTTGGGGGCCTTTTGAAAAATGGGGGTCCCGATGGCCTCAATCCTTGACATTTTTCAGGAATCTTTTTGAGCCCCCTTAAAAAGGCCCATTTTTGGGAAAATCCTTGAAAAAAGTTCATTTTAGAAATTTTAAAAAATTTAAAAAAAAAAAAAAAATTTTAAAATTTTTTTTTGCAAAAAAAAATTAAAAAAAAGGGACTGCAGAGTTTCCCCAAATTTAAAAAGTGCAAAACAAGGGCATACAAAACAAAAAAAAGAAGAGCCATTTTGACCAAAAAACCAGGAGGAGAAAAGAAACCCCACAACCCCCGCAAAAAAAAAGGGAAAAAGCGGCCCCGGGCAAACCCAAAAAAAAGAAAAAAAAAAACCGCCCAAAAAAAAAAACCAAAAGGAAGCAGGAAAAAAGTTTTTTTTTTTTCCCCACGCTGAAAACCAAGAAAAAAAATTAAAACAGTAACATTTTGGGATTTTGGTCATTTTACGTCCCCTAAAAATTGGAATAAAAAGTGATCAAAAAAACAATTTTCCAAAAAAGAACTGATGCTAATGTACCCAAAACTTTAGTTTCAAAAAAGAAAGCCTCACCTCATAGGTGGAAAAATGAAAAAAATATTCATTGCAGAAAATGATGCTGCAGCACAAATTCAAGAGATAGAGAATTTTTTTTTTAATACTAAACCTAAATTTGGTATATCCGATACCGTCTTCAGAATACAGTAATGGTTTTCTGCAGTGTTTCTTGGCCCCCATTTTAGAGTTGGCACTGGAAAAAGCCCAAAAATTGCCTCAGAAAATCTTCATTCTTCTATAAATTGAATATAATGTAAAAAAATCGTTGTTCACAAAAAAAACTTTTTCATGAGATAATTGGGAAAGTTTCCCTACGCAATTATGGCCTTAAAAATATTGACAAAGTCAATTTTGGGCATTTTTGCAAGTAAAAATTTTTCCCCAGCGACCCCAAAGGGGGGTAATTTTTTTAAAAACGTTTTTAAAATACACCCCTAAACAAAAGTTTTTTTAAACAGATTTTGGGGCGATTTTTTAAAGTAAATTTCAATAACCTAATACGTCATTTATATCGAAGGGCGAATGACATAAAAACTTTTTCACCCCAATTAGAAATTTTTTTTTTGGGGGGAAGGGTCCCAGTATAGTCTATCTTATGGTCAATGGCACCGAAAAAACAATCCCTCGTATGTCTATGGAGATGAAAAAAAAAAAAAAATTTATGGCCTTTGGAAAAGGGGAAAGGGAAGGGAAAAAAAACAAGAGCCATTTAATTATGACCATGTGGTGGTAAGGGGTTAAAAAATTAACCACAAATAATTTATGTAGCTAACATAGTCTGTCACATTTTTTAACATACATACTCTAATCATAAGATAGGGTAAATATAAAGTAATTGTAACATAAAACAAATGAATAGAGAAAAGTGATAAAAAGATGTATTGTACTAATAAAGTAAAATGTGGTTTTAATCAAAAAACCCTCAAAAATAGTAAAAAATTGTAATATGTAGCATGCAAAAAGAGAATCATGGGGTGTGCCAAAAAACTAATCATGTCTTTAAAGGAAATTGTATATTAAGGATTTTTCAAGTAAAAAAAATCAATTCCCCCCCCCCGCAGGATTTTTAGTTTGCGTATCCCCGCCAAACAATAGAGACCCAAAAAACACTATTATTATTATTATTTTTAATTTTTTTAAAAAAGAAATTGTTAAAAAAAAAAAAGGAATTTCGGGCCCAAATTAAAAACATTTAATAATAAACGAGTACAGTGAAAGGGATAATAAAAATTGGAGAAAGAGGGGAAAAGAATATCCCAGGGCTTTTTTATAAAGGAGGGGAAAAACCCCAAGTAAAAGGGCAACATGTCTTAAAAGGTGTACAAATTATAAGGGATAGGAAGTTTTTAAAAAATGGGGGTTTAGGGTTTCCTTTGAAGTGGTAAATGGAGGGGAATCTGATTTTGGGGATTGAGCCCCGATGTGGGTGAAACACGGGGAAAACTTGGCGACCTTTTGAGGACCCGAAAAAAAAAGGGAAGCAAGAAAAAGGTCCTTAAGCAAAGGGGCTGGGGGGGGATAAAAAAGGCGAGAAAGATGTATGGGGGGAGAGGTCAGGAAGGGTGGAGGCCCTTTTCAAATAACCTGGCAAAGGGAAAAAACCCGGAAAGGGATTACAAGGGGAGAGGCAGAAGTAAGGAAGAGGGGGATAAAAAGGGGGGGAGTTTAAAAGGGGAAGGGGAAAAAGGGGTTTGCTGGGAGGCCCCCAAAGGGGGCATATTTTACCCTTTGTAAATGGGGGGGATAAAAAAACTTACCTTGAATGTTAAGAGAAAAAAGTAAACGGCCCTTTAATAAAATTCTGCAAAACCAGGTAAAATTTTATAACTTTGGGGAAACATAAAAAGTGACCAAAGCCGGTTTTAAACGGGACGTTATTGGGGTTTTAAACTATTTTGGAATTTTAGTATTTTTTATGAAAAATAGAAAAAATAACCTTTTAGGGGCCCTTTAAAATGATTAAATTTGGGACTACCAAATTTATTTTTTATTGGCAAAAAAGACTTTAAAAAAGGGTTTTGAACTTAAATAATGTTAGATAAGGGTTTTTTTTGGATTGGGGGGATTTAACTGTTGCAAAACCCTTTTAAACTTAGTATTGGGGAAAATTTTTGATAAATTTAACTTTAAATCAATGGAATTAAGAAAAAAGAAAAATTTTCCTTTGGCCTTTCCGCATAAGCGGCAACAACCCAAAAGGGGGCTCTACTCCGAAACCCTTTTTCCCGGCATTCCAAAATAAAACGAGAAACAGCAGAGAAAGAAAAATGAAAAAACAGGGCAGAAAAAAAAATTAATAAAAGGGGCAAGTGGGGAATACCCCCGGGGGGGGGGGGGGGCAGCAAACCCGGGGGGACAGGGGGGGTTCCGATAAACACGGACCCAAGCCAAATTTTAAAAATAAAAAGGGGGGATAACCCTAGCCGGTACGAAATCCCTCAAACGAAGAAACCGACATAAAAGAGTTTAAATTCCCACCAACCAGGATGGGCGGGGTTTAAAAAAAGCATCCCCCTAACCGGCTCAGGCTGAAAAAAAAGCCCTTAAAGGGGCATGCCCAGTTTACAAGAAATGGGGGAAAGGTAGTTCTTAAAAATTTAAACAAAATTTACCTGTGGGCACTGAAAAAAAAGTACCTAATCTATTAATAACCGAGTGGAACCTAATACTAAAAATCATCAAAAGGTAAAAAAATAATATAACAATTGGGAAAACGGGATATATGCACCATGAAATGAAGTGTAGATGGCAGAAATCATTTTTGTGGTGAAATTAAGGGTCACATGTATGAAACTGTTTAGGTCTAAAACTCACTCTTTTACCCATAGTAACCTATGAGCAAAAAAGTGAGTTTTAGAACTAAACAGGTTTATACATGTGGCCCCAAGTGCTAGCAAGTGCGTACTTTCAATGACGCAAAAAACGAATATTGCGTTGCGCAAACATACGTGCTGGAAATATGGCGTGTGAACATACCCTTAGGCTTTTGTATGTTGGAAGGCATCATTTTTCTCCTCTGCAGGTACAGCACAATGCTCTGCAGCATGCAAAGTGAGATCTGAGGGGAAACAGGCAGAGAGGAAGAGAAGTGGAAACTACAGGGGCAGAGCAACTAACTGAGCAGCCTGGTACGAACACTGACCTGCCTGGAAATTACAAGGGTTGCCAGATTAGCAGTGTGATACCCTCTAGAGTATGTGGGCAGTTGTCAGTGGCCCCCATGGATTGCCCCACACTACACGTCCCCACCAATGCCTCTAACTGATGTTATTTAGCTTCAGGACAGTGTGTGTGGTGGCTGTACCACATGTACTGTCCTCAGTTTTGTAAGCTCATCGTTGCCCTCTAAAGCATGTGGCCAATGATCACTGTCATGGACTGCCCCATAATGCAGCTCTCTACCAGTGCCTATGACTGACATTATCCAGCATGAGGACAGTGTGTGTGATGGCTATGCGACATATACTGTTCTCATGCGTCTCACTGAATGCATGGGAAATAACATCAATTTAGCCCATAACAGTGCTAGTGCTGCCTATTTAGTAATAAATAGCTTTTTACTGCAAGCAGAACACGGCTGTACTTGGGGCATAGCAGAATGTCTCCAAGCAGCTGGCTCCTGTGGATCATTCTCTGCATAGGCTATCTGTAAAACAAAAGTACCTACTTACAGTATAAATATCAGAGGTGAGGCATATAACCCCTATATAACCAGAACATATATTCTTACCTTAGCCACAATGTGTATAGAAAAGTAAGCCCCATAGCCCATACATAGTACATTGGAATCACTGGAAGCAATTCAAGGGACTGAAATTACTCTGGACAGGATTACTCTGTAGTCTGTATGGGTGATGAGAGCTACTTCTGTACACAAATTGGGGGTTAGGTGATATTATATAGGGACTGAAATGGGTGTCAAACTTTCACTCAGGGTTGATACCCAGAAGTTATACCAAGCCTGGTCATATCAGCTCCTCCAAAAGTCATTAATGAAAATAAAGTCAGTAACAGCTACTGTAAATTTTGTAGGAATAAATATGACTTCTGTAGGGGCTAATATTGAGATAGCATGTGTTGTGGTTAGACAGAGGGACAAAGCTACCTCTTTCGCCCATTCCACCCTCTGCAATGTGATACTAATTGTCATAGCAGCTAGGCACCTAGTGAAGGCCTCCAGTCCTGCCTTGGTATAGTCTGTAGCAGAATTAATTTCAGGAGCTATGATATGTGATATAATTATTTAATTTCTTGGTGGTAAGGTGTGTATTATAAATCATTTCAGGGGGCACAGTGTGTATTATAATTTATTTCAGGGGGTAATGTGTGCATTATAATGAATTTTAGGGGTGTGGTATGTATTAAAATGAATTACACGAGGTAAAGTGTTTTAATTTATTTCAGAAGGTGCACTGCATAATATAATTTATTTCAGGGGGGATAGTGTTATTAGGTTTGTTATGTCCCATTTATATTTCTCTCTCTGTTGAATGGATTACATATTTAAGGGAATGGTGATGAGGGGGAAATTATACAAACCTTGCTGCATTGCATGTTGCTGTTTTCTTCACAATATGGGGGGAAGCATATTGTGTGTTGGTTGGCTTAAGGGCTGTTCACACGGCTTATTTCAGGGACGGATTGCAGCCATTTTGTGCGCCGTACTGCGCTGCAATACGGCTGGAATCCGTCCCAGCCATTACGGTAATCCACAGTTCTCATAGAGAACTATGGATTCCGTCTCTCCCCCCTGCTCGGCGAAACCGCCGGGCGGGGAGAAAGTGACATGCACATTATCCTGGTGGGATACGCACCGTGGACAATGAAAGTCTATGGGGCCGGCGGGCAGTGCCCCCGCCCCGTACTCAAGCCGTCCCTGCGATTACGGCTTGAAAAAGCCGTGTGAACCAGCCCTTAGGCTATGTTCACACGGTGTAATTGCGGCACGCATTTCACAGTGTATTTGCGCTTTAATACGAGCGGGATGCGCGCCGAAATTACGGTATTTCATAGTTCTCATAGAGAACTATGGATTATGCCTCCTCTCCCCACTCGTACAATACGATCGTATTGTACGCAAGGGGAGATAAGTGATATGTAATAATAATCTTTATTTATATTGCGACAACATATTCTGCAGCACTTTACAATGTAGAGGATATAATTACAGACAAAAGACAGACATTACACACTGAGAGCTACTTACAGATGAGCAGGGGCGTCGCTAGGCTGTTTTATTCGGGGCTCGGGCCCCGAATAAAACACCCTGTGCCCCGAGTCTCCCGGGCTCCAGGCCTCTGCCCTGGGCTCGGAGCACCGACGGGCCCTTTAGCTGCATGAGCGTCGGCTGGACGCACATGCAGCTGCGGGCTTCTGCGGAGCAGAGAGCGAGTGCTCCCTGCCCCGCAGACAGTGTCGGACCCGCAGGTCCAACACCGAGAGGCCGCCAGGTCCTCACAGCGCTGAGGACCCGCCGCGGCCCCGTGAGCCTCAGCCGGCAGCGTCGCGATGACGTGATGTCATCGCAACGCTGCCTGTCCTCGGGCGCACAGCGCGTCATAGGCCGTGCGCCCGAGGAGCTGCCGGAGGAGCGCGCGGCTGAAGAGGACGGAGCGCGCTCGCCGGGGGAGTTAAGGTGAGTATTACTGTTGTTATTGTTAAAGCGTTTACCTGCCTCAGTGCCCCTATAATGCCTGCCTGTGGCCCCCATATCCCTGCCTGTGGCCCCCATATCCCTGCCTGTGGCCCCCATATCCCTGCCTGTGGCCCCATATCCCTGCCTGTGGCCCCCATAAACTGCCTGTGCCCCTATAATGGCTGCCTGTGCCCCTATAATGGCTGCCTATGCCCCTATAATGCCTGCCTGTGGCCCCCATATACTGCCCGTGGCCCCCATATCCCTGTCTGTGCCCCTATAATGCCTGCCTGTGCCCCTATATACCTGCCTGTGGCCCCCATATACTGCCTGTGGCCCCCATATACTGCCTGTGGCCCCCATACACTGCCTCAGTGCCCCCATACACTGCCTCAGTGCCCCCATATACTGCCTCAGTGCCCCCATATACTGCCTCAGTGCCCCTATATACTGCCTCAGTGTCCCTATATACCTTCTTGTGGCCCCTATATACCTTCTTGTGGCCCCCATATACTGCCTCAGTGCCCCTATATACCTTCTTGTGGCCCCTATATACTGCCTCAGTGCCCCCATATACTGCCTGTGGCCCCATATACTGCCTCAGTGCCCCTATATACTGCCTGTGGCCCCATATACCTGCCTGTGGCCCCTATATACTGCCTGTGCCCCTATATACCTGCCTGTGCCCCTATATACTGCCTGTGCCCCCCTATATACTGCCTGTGCCCCCCTATATACTGCCTGTGGCCCCATATACCTGCCTGTGGCCCCATATACTGCTTCAGTGCCCCTATATACCTAACTGAGGGGACTGCTATACCTATAATTAAGGAGTTGCTGGAAATGTGAGGATTCTAAGATATTTGTGTCCAAATCCTCAGGGACAAGTATTGGCCGGGAGCAATCAGCATGAAGGTGTGAACCGGATGGAGAAGAAAAGGGAAAGTGAACGACGCTGATCAGAAAAGACGTCTCCGGTGAGTTACTAAATGTAACTGCAGTGTAATCACTTATATTTCTGCAGAGTCTACATACAACTAGTATCTACCACTATCTGGTCACTGTGTGGGGTAATATACAGTCCTCAGCGTCTGTGTACACTGGTGTCTCCCACTATCTGGTCACTGTATGGCGGTGGTATATGTAATCAGAGCCTGTGTACAGCTGATGGTCACATGTGGGGGTCGCGTTTGGTCAGGGTCTGGCAGGATTATTTGAGCCTTAAGTAGTAATAGTTTGGGGTCTTGGTTTTGTAGGAGGGTTTTAGTAACAATCACTCGTCCGGTATATTTGCTCCATGTGTAGTTGTATGTTTTGGTGACTGTTTAGGGGTATTATCATATGAAGGTGAGAAGTTCTGAAAAAGTAAATTTGTCATTGGTGATTTTTACTGTACAGTGACTGCTGAGGAGATGGTCGGGATCTGTGTGGAATGTGCAGAAAATTAGTGACAGGAACACAAGGTTTTTCTCTGTAAAAAAAAACATCCGCAGTTCACAATGAGGCGTGAAAAATGTCGTGTGAACCCAGCCCTACCCAGAAAAACACAAAGGGCCCGAGCCCCGGATGTTTTAGGACCCTAGCAACGCCCTTGCAGATGAGACACAAGGTGTGAGGGTCCAGCTCGCGAGAGCTTACAATCTATGAGGGACATGTAATGCAAGTCTATGGGTCCGGCAGGTTGCCGGAACCCCCACGCCTCAGGGGTACGTGCTGATCAGCGCGAGCTCCCGAAGCACACGATGCATTGTGGCGCGTACTGTAGCGTGGCAAAACATCGTGTGAACATACCCTTAGTTTGAGTGCCCCAGCTGCTTTGTAGTCTCAGTGTGGCCCTGCTTAACTCAATGTATCATACTGGTTAATACACGGCCCTTGTATAGGCCTAAAAGGTTGCACTGAGCACAAGTGAATACATTTAAAAAATTTTTTACTAACTTTTAAATAGATAGAGAGATAGACAGAGGCATATTTCATAGGTTACCATATATCCACACAAGTGTAATTACTGCCAGGAGGACAAGAAATAAAGCTTGTTCTGAATCTTGAAAAATTAAGCACTGATTTGATTCCATTTGAAGTTCTAACATAAAAATGTTAATGTGAAAATGTAAAGATTGCAGCATGTCATGTGGAAATGAGGAAAGTGTCTGAGGCAAATGCTGTTGAACAGTATAGAAGAACTACCATGCTATTCATATTAATAAATGTTAATATCATTTATTATATCACAGTGATAATAACTGTCATTATGAAGTAAAGGTCTTGTGCAATCAAAGACTGTTGCTGTGCTGCTCTCTTAAATAACTCCAGTCACTTGCTCTAGACTTCAGATTATATGAATTTAGTCTCATGCCCTTTGATATCATGGTGTCTGAAATTACAGTAAAATGATCTAATAATTAAAGTGAGAGCTTGCACACTGATACAGATGGACAGACACTTAATTATTAAATGAACAGACAACAAAACCTAATCAAATAGCATTTAAATGATTGGTATAGATGCTGTTATAGGACCACATCGCCCATGGGGGGAGATGAACACCTCACCTTTAGGTAGCACTCTTTCTTGACTGCAAGAGGCATTAAGTTAAGCAAAAGATGTCTCTCACTTCATGTTTTGCATGTCATGGTTTTGCAGCAATTAGCACAAAATCACAGCGACAGCAGTTTTGAACATAATGCAAATTGCGTCAAACTCATGCTGTTTCAGAAATTGTGGCAAAACCCCAACTAAATGGGGTGTAGCATGAAGGGAAGAGAGTAGCCTTAATATCCCTTTTTAAAAGTTTACTGGTGACATGGTATATACCATGCCGTATTGTGTTCCCCATGTTTCTGCACCTTTAGGTACCATAAGACACAGTTTACTGGCTGCAGCATGCAGGAGAAGAAGGTTCTAGCAGAGCCAACAGGCTAGTAAGCATTGTAGAGCTTAGACCTGCATCAGAATACAGTTGGAATGGGGCCAGTAGAAGTATTAAATAGGAGAGCCTGATGTCAATAGGGAAAGTGAAGAATGACCATATGGAGTATCAGAGGAGTCTGCTTAGGGCACATATAGCAAGTAGGCCCTAGTGCAGCTACCATTAGATGCCTCAGTGCTGTGGGTAGTGTCACAACAAGAACTTAAGAGAGCCATTATGAGATAAGACAATCAGCTAAGGCCTGAAACAAGGAGATCTAGAGAGCTTGAATGGTGCTGTGCAGCAAGGCCATGGAACAGCTGCCATTAGATAAGCTGGTAAGAGAGAAAGACCAGTAGATAGTGAAAGATTGGCTATCCTGATGCAAAGGCTGAGGCCTAGCTATCTATCTGACAGAGAGAGTGCGCTGGTGGAGCTAAGAAGGACTGTGATAAGCCAAATCGTTAGTTCAAGAACAGTGGTACAACAACCATGGGAACCCACAGGGACCCTTCTGATGAGGGACACAGTGTGTTCCGCAACACGTAGGATTAGTAGTGGTAGTGGGCCTTTTTACTCCTAATCAGTAATTAGACTCAGCAGTTTGAGTAGATATTGTGAGAATGTCGCTAGCTGGGGCGCTCCCTTGTTTCTTTATATGAACTCTTAGCACACTTGTAGCAAGCGTGCTGTTTATGTGCCAGTGTTTTAGATTGGCTAACAAACTCTACTTGGAGTTATATGTACAGTACATGGCTACAACAAGTCGCACAATAGGTAGACTACTAAAGTGCACTGCTCATTTTTTTTTAGCTGTAAATGAGTGTATCAGATAGCAATAGAAACACTAACGATGAGATAATAGGGATCTGTGGTTTTTTGATCGTGTACTAGAAAGGTTGGTAATATTTCTGTATTAAATAAAAGATAGATGATAGAATTCTGAATTAGACATAAAGGGTAACATGTATGAACGGGCCTACGCCAGATATCTGGCTTCTTTACAGCCCAATATCCAGCGCAGCCCTGTTCATACATTTTCAAATATCCCGCACGCCACTCCCGGGTGCATTACATTGCGGGAGGCAGAGCGCACTAGAACCATAACGAAGCTATAGATTTATAGCTTTGCTACATCATGTCTAGGTGCATTACAGCTGGAACAGGTATACCACTTTCCAGCTGTCCGAACTGTCATGCAAGTGCTTGAATGCACCTGATTTATGACCCGCTGTTTCGTGGGTTCATAAATCAAACGCATTCTATGCCGTTTTTAATCGCATGAAAATTGGCGTGTTTTTGTCAGTTATACCTTTTGTAATTTTTTTTACATTTGGGACTTGGTACATTTAACTTGCAATCTAATTAACATGAAAAGTAACTTCAAATGAAGATTAAATAATAAATTTCTTGTTGGCTTGCACAATAGATTTAATGTTTTAAAAAGTAAATAATTATAGATTGCAGGTGTAGCTAACACATGGAAAAATTATGTGTTTTGCTAAATGACCGACATCTGTAATTCACCTATAGCAATGATCACCTATAGCAATCAATCAGAGCTCTCCTTTCATTTTTTCAGAACACTATATGGAAAGGAGAACTCTGATTGTTTGCTTTGGGCAACAAAAATAATAATAATAATTTGGGGTGGGTGCCTAGAAATTTTGATCTTATTCTGGGTATATGAGTGCTGCTGAGTCCACAAATCCCATCCATTTTGTTCTAGCAGCTCTAATTATGAGATGTTGATTAAATGATTCTACATTGTCTTGTGGTTAATTTGTTTAACTCCCATTGACGAAGCGCAGAGTGTTTGGGTTACACACTCCTGGCACAGTTACTATCACCACAGGGTTGAGTACACATTTATTCTTGGTTTATACCTCTTTATTACAAGTAACCCTTGTGTGTTTTTGATTATGTAGCACATGTTGTCCTGTCTATTTGTATGTTTTTTTTGTGTAACGGGCTTGTCTTTTTCTCTTTTGCGTTTGGAATTTTTTTTACGTAAATCTTTTTTAATCATGACTAATAAAATTATGTAGTTTTGCATTGTGTCTGTGTTATACTATCAGAGTTTTTTGTTTTTTAAATATGTAGTGCAGATGAATAGAATGGAATGTGTTCTTTAAATGTTTTAAAATTTATGTCTTTTATGTTTCACATTAATTTGTAACATTTCTTTAGTACAATATTGAGTGACCACTACTTTCAGCAGCATATGCTTTGTAAGGTGGCAATGCTGGATCTCAAAAATTAGAGCTCATAGAGAAAAACGGGTGTCATTTTCAAAAATCATTAGAAATTGCTTTGTGGTGCACTGTTGTGCCAGTAACTTGGATTATCTCCAGCTCTATACAGGCTCAGACTTGCACAGGGGGGGAACAGGGGAAACCCCTAGTGTGCCTTTAAGCAGGTTAGACCAAAAGTTTCATTTAAGCTGCATATACATCCTTGGGGAGGTACAAAGGCAGCGAAAAAGAGGCAAAAAGCAAGAGGCAGAGTAGAAGAGGCATGGACAGTAGCTGTAGGGTGGACCTCCAGCAATTACTCTACTGGTGGGCATCGAGAAGGAAATTAGACTGATTGGCTCTAGGTACCCCAGTCCAACAGTGGCTGCATACATGATTTCTGGCTGATGCAACATTTTCTTTTAGATCACATGACCTGCTCTCTGATAAGCTGAAAAACACTGTGCTTTTGATGCTGAGAGGAAGTCTGTTTCTCTAAGCATTCCTATGAGACACACAAGTCGAGCAATCTTGCTGTGTATTTTAGCAACTCAGAGAGCAGGAAAGATGACAATGGCAGAAGTGAGAGACTCTATTTTCAACTACAAGTAAGCAAAGTTTCAGCTATAAGTAAGTGTAGTATGTATCTAGAAGCAATTTCTAATGAACTAAAGGACAAAAAGGAAAAAAAAAACTGGAGTGATCCTTTAAGTTGGAGTTGAACCTTTGATTTTGACAGAACTGGACAATAATAGGGGTTTCCTGACTTTCTCCCAGTGACAGATGCATGGGAAGAGAAAGTTGGGGCACATGAATTTCATCAGGCACCATACTTTTTTTTCTGAAAGTACATAATACTGTTCACTTTCCACTGTCTGTTTACATAGAAACTGCTGTTTCTAGCTGATTTCAGGCTCCATTTTCCTGTGAAGGCTGCGGACAGGTCTACAGCAATGACTGACATTTCAGCTCTGTTAGCTCCTATTCCTAGCTGTGCCTGTTACAGGGACATTGATGGAGGGGTTTTATAAAATAAAATCAGGATGTCTGGCTATAAATGTGAGCTAGCAGAGTTGTACTTGACTTGAAAGGAAGCTGTCAAGTTGAGCATAGCGATTCTTTTATAGTCACACTCATCTGTGTAGTTACATAGAAAGCTAAATGTCACTCTGCAGCCCTGAAAAAACAGCACAATGCTCCTGATTTCTTTCTGTTCAGTAACTAAAGGGTTCAAAACCATCAAAATAACTAAACACACAGCCATCAATGTCTAAACCACTGGCAACAAAAGTGAGTACACCCCTAAGTGAAAATGAACAAATTGTGCCCAATTTGCCATTTCCCTCCATGTTGCTATGTAACTCGTTAGTGTTACAAGGACTCAGGTGTTAATGGGGAGCAGGTATGTTAAATTTGGTGTTATTGCTCTTACACTCTCATACTGGTCACTGAAAGTTCAATATAGCACCTCATAGCGAAGAACCATTTAAGGATCTGAAAAAAAGGGATTGTAGTTCTACATAAAGATAGCCTAGGCTAAAAGAAGATTTCCAACACCCTCCAGCAAGATGACCAAGACCATACAGCGGTTTAATAAGACAGGTTCCACTCAGAACAGGCCTTACCATGGTTGTCCAAAAAAGTTGAGTGCACGTACTCAGCATCATATCCAGAGATTGTCTTTTTAAAATAGACATATGAGTGCTGCCATCCTTACTGCAGAGGTTAAAAGTGTGGGGTGTCAGCCTGTCAGTGCTTAGGCCATGCACCGCACTCTGCATCAAATTGGTCTGCATGGCTGTTGTCCCATAAGGAAGCCTCTTCTAAAAAATTATGCACATGAAAGCCTGCATACAAGGACATGAAGACAAGGACATGGATTACTGGAAGCATGTCCTGTGGTCTGATGAGACCAAGATAAACTTATTTGATTCAGAAGGTGTCAAGTGTGTGTCACGGTAACCAGGTAAGGAGCACAAAGACAAGTGTGTCTTGCCTACAGTCAAGCATGGTGGTGAGAGCATCAAAATTTGGGGCTGCATGAGTGCTGTCGGCCGTGAAAAGTGACAGTTCATTGAGGAAACCATGAATGCCAATATGTACTGTGAAATACTGAAGCAAAGCATGATCCCCTACCTTTGGAAACTGGTCCACAGAGCATTATTCCAACATGATAATGATCTAAATACACTCCAAGATGACCACAGACTTGCTGAAGAAAATGAGGGTAAAGGTGCTGGACTGGTAAAGCATGTATCCAGACTTAAACCCTATTTAGCATCTGTGGGGCATCCTCAAACGGAAGGTGGAGGAGCTCAAGGTCTCTTACATCTACCAGCTCCGTGATGTCATCATGGAAGAGTGGAAGAGGATTCCAGTGGCTGCAACCTGTGAAGCTCTAGTGACATCCATGCCCAAGAGCGTTAAGGCAGTGCTGGAAAATAATGATGGCCACACAAAATATTGACCCTTTGGGCACAATTTGTCTATTTTCATTCAGGGATGTACTCACTTTTCTTGCCAGTGCTATAGACTTTGATGGCTGTGTGTTGAGTTATTTTGAGGACAACCAAATTTACACTGTTATACAAGCTGCACACTGACTACTTTATATTGTATCAAAGTGTCAGATCTTCAGTGTTGTCCAATGAAAAGATATTATACAATATTTACAAAAGTATTCTGTAAGATTAGAGTTATAAGCAAGCTCCATCCTGCTGATATCAGGGAGTGATGTTACCATTCAGGCTACAGCTAAAACAGAGAGAGAAAGTCAATTATCTAGGGAAGCTTGTGTAAACAAGCAGGAGGTCTTACTCTGAAATGAAGCAAAATCAGAACAGCAATGTATTTGGTAATAATCCTCATTGACCTTTGTCTGCGTGTTTAAAGCTTATCAATGATATTAGAATACCCCTTTTAAGCAAGCATTAGTTTTAGTGCAAAGATTTTTAGCATTGTGGTTTCAGTAATATAATTCACTTGCTTGGAATGTACACAAAGATTTTGGATAGAATAAGAGGTATTAATAGTGCCAAATCCACAAGGTGTTGATGCAAAACAAATTAAAACAATTTTATTTGGTAGCTAAAAAAAAAAACGTGTTTCATAAAGATATGTTACATTCTAAGGTCTCAACAAAGATGGGTCAAAATTTTGCATCAAGCTTATGTTGAACAGTATTTTTATCATTATGCAAAATAAATGAATGTTATATTTTAATAATTAAATGTTTCTGGATACATCAGGCACAATAAACCAGAAAATGAATTGTATTAAAGTTATACAAAGAAAAATATTGTATGTACTAATTTGCATAAGAGTATTTATTTAAATAAAAGCATATTCATTCAAAATAGTATATGCAGTAGGTATTCATAATGAATCCATGTAATAATGAGTGTCAAAATAGTATTTTCACTAACCAAGTGTCACCAATGTCAAATTCTATAGAACATATATATGTGTGCTCTATAGGTAGTTATGTGTTAATGTATTTTTTGTGCTGCACAGCCCACATATTGGAGTTTACACTTAGACTTCAGGAGATATATAACATAATTACTTTTCAAGGTGAGATGATGTTTATCAGATAATTCTTAACCAGTTTGTGTGGAAGAGAACGTGGTCACTCCATGTTTGATTTCTCTGCTTCCTGTGTAAAAAATTTTTTTTCGCTTCCAGTAATAAAATCAGATGACTATTAATGTGGCTAATGCTACCCTTATAGATTCCCTCTTCAATTGCATTTCCCTATTTTATCTGTGACAACTTGCAGAAGACTATAATGTTAAAATCTATCTACAAGCTGGTATATTACATAAAACCTGTATATCAGTTTAATATCCTATCATTAGGGCAGTAATTAGAACATAATCCCAGTAGATAAAGAGTACAAGGAAAGATGAGTGGGGATGAATATTACACATCTCTGTGAGCTTTGTGATCGGTTTTAATGTGCCTTATTCCATCCTAAATTATAAACTTCTAGACCTCTTCAGAGACATTTAATTTAGAGTGTAAAAACATGGCATTACTTCTAATGATAGAGGGACTATATATGGGCCCCTAAGTAAGTTTGGACTACAACCTTTGATCATGACAAATATACTACTGTTCTTAGCAATGTAGAATGGTATAAATATCAATTCCTAAAATATCATTATAAGAAACAATGGTTTTAACCATGGCATTACAGAATCTGTATTATTTTGAGCTTAACCTGTCAAACCTTGAATCCACTATTTTGGCTGCAGTTCTAGACACGCAACATCACCATAATAAATGAACCCACATAAAGGCATGCTACCTGTCTTCTAATTGTTACAAAGGTATTCTGCATATCTTGTTTTTTGGCTTTCCCAAAAAGACTTTCAAAATATGTCATAAAAGACTTTCCAAGTTCCAGATGGTGGAGAATAGACAAAGCCATGGGATCCATCAATTCAAACACATGGGAGTCTCATTAATAGATTTTTCTATTTTCAATTTGTTTCATTATGCCGGAACTGCAAAATGTCGTTGCATTCACAGCAGTGAGGAACTGGTCTGTTCTTTGAGCATGACACAACGTGAAGGTCAGATAGATGATGGTCTGACAGGTAGGACTCACCGATGTCATGTCTAATTGATATACAGATGACCAGTTTGCGCCTTATTTGGCACAGATTCAACCTACAGCAGTATGATCGTTTTGTCCTTTGGGTCTACAGGATCCATAAATTCTAGATATTGTGAGATCGTTGTAGTGAAGGAGGTCATTAACTACAATGTTTTAATGCTGCTGTTGAAAAAACTACATATTATTAAATAAGTAACAATATTCAATAACAAATGCATTTTCTGTTAACTATTTTTTATATCGGTAATGAATTAACAAGGCGCAGGGTTCAATTCCAGCAGTTCCTGAAGCTGCAAATAGTAAGAGAGACAATGACACAGAATGTCAATTATTTTCGGCATTGTATGTACGTTTGATATTGATATGTTAATGATGTAATGAATCTACTTAGTTCTAAGTAGTAATCTGGAAGCAATTGTAAAGGATTTGATAACATCTGCCCTTAGCACAGTGACTTTCTATTGCTTGAAGGAACATCAAATTGGTTTGAAAATAGGGTCTGAGACACTAATCGAGCTGTACTGTTTTTCCCCTTTTTAGAATGGATTAGATTTGGGTTTAACGTTCTGATATGTCTGCATTGCCTGGGCTTTACATAGAATTCTCATTTTAAAGTGTTTTGGAGATGAATCAATGAACATTTGAACAGATTATTCTCTCCTCTCTCATCTTGATTAATCCATTAAAGTTAATGCTTCAGTTGTTGCCTTCTACAGAATCTCCTTGAAAGCCTATAAAGGTAGGGTAATCATAGGCAGCAGATGATGTCACATAGCTGTACACATAACCAGACTTCTGAATATGTAGACTGAAATGCTAGCCGAGATTGATGTAGGATCATTAGTTATATAAAAAAAAAACTACTGTAATTGTTATTAGGTTTGTTCTTATTACAAATAGAGAACATGGAGGAAATCTATCAATAGAGTTAGGACGCATGCATTTAAAAGTCTACTAAAATGGTGTTAATTTGTCAAAATAGTAAATTTTTACATGATAAATTGGGATCAACTCCTTAGGTGCATTAGATATACATCTCTCTGTTACAATGCCATATGGTTGGTATTTATATACACCAAAATGTGTCTCCATGTCTTGAATAAATGTGCCATGCCTTATTTAA
This sequence comes from Phyllomedusa bahiana, assembly GCA_025379985.1. NCBI lineage: Eukaryota > Metazoa > Chordata > Amphibia > Anura > Hylidae > Phyllomedusa > Phyllomedusa bahiana. Next base: position 58,070 of record JAODAL010010324.1, read on the forward strand.
TAAAACTGTATAGTTAAAGGGGTTGTCTCACTACAAGGATTGCTTTTTATATTAAAGATCTTGTGAAAACAAGTCACTTTGCAAGATATGTCCATTAGCAGTGTCCTACCTATTCTGAGATATCCCCTCTTGTATAGGCTGCATCAGCTCCTCAGGTTGCTATAGCCACAGACCTGTTTGATCTCTCCTGATAGGATGCCAGCACTGGTTGCTATAGCTACAGACCTTGCTTCTACTGCAGCCTATGGGAAGCCAATAAACATGCTCCTGAATTCAAAGTGAAACCAAGAAAACAGGACTGAGGTAAGATGAATTAATGTAGTGAGAAAACCCTTTTAAGCACAAGAAAAGGGATTACAAACAGATAACACTTTCTTTAAATTACTGAGGGGATGACTCAGACAGCAGAGAGCCCCTGTGCAGAAGCTACATACTATTAATCAATCCCTTGCTCTAGTATTGTTGCTTAAATCTCTGTTTAGTTAGACAATGATTCAACTGAACTTACAAAAAAATACGAGTTTGGGACATACCAAACTCAAATTTTTTCACTTTAATCCTCAAATTAAATTTAACCCTAATCCTGACTGTAACTCTAAGGTATCAAATAACTAATTTTTACATGGAAAACCAAGTAACAAGTGTTACCACAAAAAAATATGAGTGCAGTTAGCCTACATTTTGAGTGTAACTCTAACCCTAAATTATGGTTAGAACTAGTGTTGATCAAACTGTTCTAGAAAAGTTAAGTTCTAGTTGAACTTTTTTAATTTTTAGAACTCGAACTGAACCGACCATTTTTCTATTTGTTTGAGTAAAAATCTAGTTCTAGTTCAACACGCCATTTTCAGTTTAGTTTTCTGCGGCTTTCTGCACTTTTGGTGGCCATCCAATCGGTGCAGAGCACAGAGAAGTGTCAAAAACGTTGTCACTGAGGTGTAGGGCTTTCGTTGGCTGCTACAATCAAATGACCATGTTATATATATTCCACTATATTGCCTTGTGAACACCATTTTCAGCTCACTCTCTGTACTGTACAGACTGCTCTTAGTTAGATAGCATTTTCCTCTCCAAAGATAGCAAAAATGAGGGAGTTTCATATTGCTGGCTGCAACTTTCCCACACCCAGAAGTTGTTATTTGGTGACATTTACAGGCTCTCATAACGCCTAACTCTCATATACATGGATATATATTATACAGAGTTCTTGGATTTGCTAAATCATACTCAGTGCCCAAAAGTTCAGTTTTTGCAGTTTTGGGGGTTCAGTAATTGTATAACACACCATCTCCAAATCTCCTATGTCTCAAAGGGGTTTTTGGGCCTGCTCAGGATACAGGGCCCTAAAGCAGCTGCTACCACTGCACCTCCCATAGCTACGCCCCTACTTGCAAGCTGTCCTAGTCTTTTCAGTTAGCCATTGAAAGAAATGAAATGTTTTAGCCTCAATTTTTTTCTGTCACTCTTAGAGCCAAATTTTCTTCACTAAGTTGTTCCACGTATCCAGTTTACTGTTATGGATGGTAATTACAGCTTTTCCTCACCTGTATAGGTATAAAAATTAACCAGAACATCTTCTCCCATTGACTTTTATGGGGTTTGAGTTCTACTTCGAATAGAATCTCGAACCAAACACACTAAAGTTCGAGTTTCTAATTGAACTGGAACTTTTTACTGTTCGCTCATCTCTAGTTAGGGATTTTTAACAGGGTTTAAATTAATTAATTTATCTGTTCCCCGGGACTTTTGGTTCTGTGGTGCTGTTGCTCCAAAGTCCCTTCCGTCTGACGTCACTTCAGCTCGGTGCCACCATTGTGATTGGACCTGAAGTGATGTCATATGGAAATTACATTGAAGATACTACACAATAGCACTGAAAGCACTGAAGAGTGGGTAAGTTAATCCATTCAAACATAAATTAAATTAGAATTAGGTTTTTTCTCTTACTGGCTTTAAATGAATTAAAGGAGTTTTGCCACCATGTAATATAGACATGGGATGCTTAGAAATCATTAGATATGCACTTTCCTAAATGCATGTCATTAAAAAAAATGTAAGTTGCCACAGCTGCATCCTTTCTTACTTTACCATTGTTTACAGATCATTGTCAGTGGATCTGACCAGTTCTAGGGCCCCTGCTTGTCTGGCCGCCCTTGCATAGTTTAGTCTTCTTCCTCTGATGCCTGGCACGGGAGCGTGCACGGTCAGACATGCGCACTATCTCCCATCTGTCGGCTTCTCCCTCCTCCTTCCTGCTCACAATGTTCAGTGACTGTGCTTTGATTGACTGGGGGTTGAGCAGGCTGCTCTCCAGTTTCTCCTGCCGTCCTCCCACACATTGTGCAGTGAATCACTGCAGGGACAGTCTGTGAGTGTCAGGCTTCTTATCTTCCCTCCCAACTATATTGTCCAGTGACTATGAGCTGGGGCAGTCCACGAAGAGTCAGACTTCTCCTGCCATCCTTTCTCACCCTCCAACAACTAAGATAGACATAATAACTGCTTGCTGTCAGTGAAAGTTGGATGATAAAGCTGACATTTGTAACTTGGATTTATCACCCAAGTTTCACTGACAACAAGCAGATATTATGTCTGTCTTAAATGTTTACACCCAAATGTCACTGACAGCAAGCAGAGACCTTTACTTGAAGCTGACATTTTTCCTTGGAGTTAAGTAAATAGCTCTGCTTGCTGTCAGTGACATGTGAGTGAAAACAACTGGGGGAGAAGCATTGGCAACCAAATGTCACATCAGCTTTGAGAAAAGACCCTGCTCAGTGTATGACTAACTTGGGCTGGTAGTGTAGTGGTAGGGGTTTGGAGTTCTAGTCCCTTACAGAGGACATTTTTCCCCCTAAATTCTACACATATGTAGAGAGATCTAAAAATATGTGTCAATCTCTATAATGATATATATACACATACATAGCTCCCCTTTATCATGTCTCATCCCCTAGAGTATATGCATTGTATCACGTATGTTGGAAGTGCTTGGTGAGACTATTGTGAGGATGGAACACTATATAGGGGAGCTTTGTGTGTGTATATATAAAATTATAGATATCTACACATATTTTCATATCTTTACATATGGGTACAATTTATAAAAGCAAATAAAAAAGTTACTGATGGGGCTTGAACTCCTGATCTCTCTCTTGCAAAGCTAAACAGCTAAGCACTACACTACACAAACAACTTGTTTAAACACTGAGTGTTGAATCCTTATGTGATACACTACAGAGGAGTTCATGATGCAGAGGCTTAAGAATAGGTATCCAAACTCGGGAACGAGCATGTGATGATGTCATAGGGAGGTGGGGCTTCCATGAGATCTGAGGAACAGTACGCTCCCTTTTCAAAGTAGCAGCTTAAGGTCGGGACCTGTGAAGAGGTGAATCAAACTCTTGGAAAAACCCCTTTACTTACTTCTCTGGTGTTTCCAGTCTCGTAGCGCTGATACTTCAATGTCACTGCCATATGTGTCACTTCTTGTTCAATCATAGTGGTAGCTCTAATGTGGCGCTGGGCTGAAAGTGATGTGGGACAGCACCAGGGGACCAGAAGCTCTGCAGAACAGGTAAGTTAACTTAGTCAAACCTAATTAAAAACCCTAACTCTGATTTTGGGTTAGAGTTACAGTCAGAATTAGTGCAAAGTTTGGGGCTAGGGTTAGAGTGAAAAAAACGCGGGTTTGAGACGTCCAGAACCTGATTTTTTCCATTGGTTAAGTTGAAACACTGTTGAACCAAACAAAGAAAGATTAAACCCCTTCACAAGGCTTCCAGCTGCCATGTTAACCCATGGGGAGCCCACAATTTCGTCACGGGTGCCCTGATCGAAGCGAGGAACAGTGCGTGGCACCATTTCTCATTGATTTAGAGACCACATGCATCTTTGTTGCGGCGCCAGTATCATCCCACGCTGTAGCCGCAGAGTGTTAGCTGCAATTAGCCCCTACAAAGCCCCTTGCCGGCATTAGGATGTACTCACACGTCCAATGTCAGTAAGGGGCTAAAGAACACTACCTAAGAGCAAGGTGTTGATATACAGTATGCAGTTTTTGCACAGGGAATCTATGCCCTCTTACTCATCCCCTTAGTAAATAAAAATCTAGTCATCGTTTTTTAATCCTTTTTGTACTTAATGCTACAGTTTTATTAGATGAAGCATTTCCAAATATATTTAAGGTATGCACTATTTGTTAGATACATTTTGATGTATAAAAACCATAATTTATTGGTGAACATTACTTAAGAGTAAATCAGCATACAATAGAACATTTTACCACAATTCTTTTCCAAAATTAAACCATGTCGCAGAAAATGTCAGTAGCTAAAAGGTAGTTTTTCATTTTATGACGACAATAACTCACATTTGCTTCTAGGCCCTTGTACAACTACGTAGACAGCACACATTGTATGTCTGCCCCAAAAGTTAAATGTTAACACCCACTTAGGGCGACATGTATAAATGGGACTGTGCCAGTATTTTAGCACTCTTTGCGCCAAAAAGCTGTCGTAGCCCTGTTCTATAGATGCATGAACAGTCGCAATCTAAACTTGGGTGCAGTCAGTGCCTGCCAGTGGGCCCCGAACTCTGTGGCATTGGGCACCGAGGCCTACGGTGCATGGACGTAAGCAGCGCAGGCGGCGTGATGTACCGATCACACCACCTGTGCTGCTGGGTGTCGATGTGGTGGACTCGGGGTCCACTGGAGGACCAGCGGGCCAGTTCGACACTGCTCACACCTCTTGTTTTGTTGGCACTATATAAACTTTTATTATTTTTATTATTATAAATGTCAAGCAATGTGCTGTTAAGGCAACAATGTAGAAAGAATTTGGAGAGAGAAAGATTTATATAATGGAGCGCTAAGTACATAGATAGATAAATAGATAAAGGAAATCTAAATAGGAAACATATTCAGAAAATAAATAAAAAGAAAATGTCAGATTTTGAATTTTCTTAATCTTATAAATCTTGATATTTATACCAGCATGAAGTTTTGGCATAAGGATCTCCACAGGAAACACTTATTTCAGTGCTGCTGTGTCCCAATATATGATTATGCAGTATACACACATTTTATAATTTATATACAAAACAATATTTCTTCATCTGAAGATTTGATGTTAAGTAAAGTAAAACTTTCTCCATCTAGAATCAGGCTTGTAGCTTCAATTTTGCTGTTGTTAAGAAATGTAGTAGTTTTAAAATACACTGAGTTAAAAACTGTAAACCTGTGGGTATTTGAAAGAATGACAGATTCCATTACATTTCATAAATCTGACCAGAAATTCATCTCTTCTCGTTAAAGGGAACCTGTCACATTGAGCATGCTATCTGATCTGCAAAATACATGTTATAGAGCAGGTAAAACTACGCAGATAAATGTATAGTTTAATGGGGAAAGATTCAGAGTAAATTGTTCTTTATTTAAATCCTCACTTCTTGTGGATTAGGGAGTCCTGTAGGTGGTGTTATCATTGATTGACAGCCATCTCTTCATGCACACCCATACAAGATGATACCTTATCAATCACTGATGATACCTCCTACTGGCCTACTTCCCTTCGAATCAGCAGGAATTTAAGACAAGAAGTACAAAGTCTGCTGAATAGTTCCCCAAAAAGCTATAAATCAAACTGCTCAGCTCGTCCTGCTCTATAACATCCTTCTGGCAGATCGGATGTGATAGATTCCCTTTAAAAACTTATACAAGGTTTTAAATTAGATTTTACAGTATGTCACTTCAGCGCTCTAAAGAAGGAGACTGGAAAGATAAGTCCTGCTTTTGCAGAGCCTTATGCAAGTTGATGGCACCTACTACACGTAGGACAACATGTATGAAAGGGTTGTCTGACCTTTTCTGGCGTACAATGCGGCAAAGTTGAGAGGTTCGCCTAAACTTCCAATGTATAGTGCGTCGAACGAACATGTTTGGTGTGTTATGCACCAGACTCGACACTTTGTAAAGCGACAAAGATGTAGGGGCGTTCTGGGGGCGTGTCGCATAACACTTGTAATATTAGATACATTTATGAATGTGACCCGGCAAAACTAGGCACATTACTGCTTGAACAGGCAGACCTATTTATGCCTGAGGACTCATAATGGAACTAGATTTGCCACTAGGGCAAAAAATGTCCCTTATTTCTCAACTTACACCAGTAAAATAATAAAAAGTAATTTATGATAATCAAACTATATTAAATTTAATTATATAAATTTCATAATAAATAATATAATATAAAAAAATATAAAATTATATAATATCTCAAAAATATAAAATGATCTCCTATAAAATGTAATTAAGATTAATATAATCTAAAATTAATTTCAAATTAAATAACGTAAATTAATTTAACCAATACAGCATCTTCCATAAATCTCACTATCAATTGTGTATTAACGGCATTAGCGTAGTATTTTCAGTGATTACAAACACATCACAGCAGGCTAGAAATACAATAAATGGGGTTAGAATAGCATGCCAGTGAATAGAAACTATGGTACTGATCTTGCATGTTGCACCACAGGTCTCAAGACCTGTGGTGTGGCGGCTATTGCTGTATGTCAAATATACATTTGGTGCATTACTAATGCATGTTTGACACATCAAACACAGATGCGGGTACCTCGAATCTTAGGCACCATTTATGACCACACATTCACACTTTCATGCTGTATATTCCAGCACATCGCCTCGACGCACCAAATTACATGTCACCCATAGTGTTTGCATCATAATTACAGTTGTAAATATTAGAGAAAAAAATTAATTATTATTGTTTTTATACCTTGTTAATAATAAACAGTTATAAACTGTTTTTTAACTACTTTCCAACCACCTGTTGACTAGAAATGTCCAGGCGGTCAGCATATAACTATGCATGGATGTTCTGGAATGTCTATGCAGAGTTCAAAGCCGCATGCTAATTGTGCAGCTGTCGAGAGCTGGCTGTCAGCAATAGCTAGATTCTCCAATGAGAAGGCAGGAATGGTTTACTACCATCCCTGCCTTCCCAGTCAATGAGTGTTATACATACAGATCAGCAGGAAGGCTTCAGGCTTCCTGTTTCTCAGCCCTGGTGGTAATGTGATGCTGCTAGGTCTTAAAAAAAAATAATAAAACAGCCCAAACCGCAACTTTTAGCTCTGCCCTTTCAACTCTAAAACTTTATATTGCCTATAAAAAAGCCTGTAACACAAAATTACACAATTAAAAATCTTATTTTAGTGCAAGTTTTTTCCAAAAAAATATATTTTAAAAATGCAAAAAAACAGTTTTTTCTATTTACCAGTTTTCCTGAATTTTTTTACTATGTAAATGTAATGTAACAATTGCATAAAAATAAAAGCTTATGTATCACAGAAAAAAGACAAAAAATTTAGCAGAATAACCAAGTGTGAGAAAGTCTTATACCATTTAAATCCGTATGTACTAAAAATGAAAATGTGCCTGGTCAGAAAGGGGAGTAAACAACCCATTGAAAGACTGGTCAAGCTATAATTGAAGCCTTTGACACATTTAGGGAGACATGTATTGAACTAGGTAAATTGAAGTGCATTTTCACATCTATTTTTCAGTGTATAATGTGCCTGAATGTATGAAAGTGGTTTTAGTGTGTTCATAAATGGTGTCTAAACTTCATTGCCCCTCGCCTATGTGTTAGGCGCATTATGAAACTTTAGCGCATTAGTAATGCGCCTAACATGTATAAAGACTATAGATAGGCTGGAAATAAAAGAAAAAGTCATTAGAATAGCATGTCAGTGAATAGAAACTATGGTACTGATCTTGCTTGGTTGACCACAGGTCCCAGCCAGACCTGTGGTGTTCTGACTCGTGCTGTATGTAGAATAAAGGATGAGAGCAGCAAAAATACATTTTAAATTTAATGTAGTAAAAATAAAAATCTGAACAATATCATCAGTGAGTTATTTAATGTAAAATTAGTTTTAGAGTCTATTCATTTTAAATACATTTTATAGGAAATATTTTTATATTTTTGGTATATATATTTTTACATTAATTTTATATGATTTTTATTACATTTAAATAATTAAATTTTATATAGTTTCATAATTATCATAAATTACTTTTTATTATTGTACTGGTGTAAGTTGAGAAATGTTGGACATTTTCTTTTCCTAACAGCAAATCTAGCTCCACTTCGACTCCTCAGGCTCAGGCAGAGACCACACTGAAATAGGTCTGCCTGTTCGAGCAGTAATGCGCCTACTTTTGCCGAACCACATTCTTGTATGTGTCTAATATTACGTGTGTGGTGTGACGCCCCCCAGAACGCCCTCTCATGTTAGGCGCATTAAAAAGTGTTGAGTCTTGCAAACAATGCGCCTAACACATTAATTTGGCGCATTAGACATCGTAGCCTGCTCACTTTGGTGCATTTTATGACAGAAAAGGGTTTAAAACTCAATCATTCATGTCTCCCTTAATGTCTAATAATAATAGTAACCTTTATATTGCGTCAAAAATTCCACACCACTTTAAAACACAGAGAGACAAATACAATCAAAATTAGACATTACACAGTAACAAGCTAATTAAAATTTCAGACAAAGGGTATGAGGATACTGTTCACAAAAATTGAAGATCTTTGTTTGATAAGACTTTACCCATCTAAGGCTCTAAAATTGTGCTTCTAAACTAAACCTAACTTATACTGCTTATATAAATGCATCAAATAACCAGAAATGCTTATATAATTCATAAATAAGCACTTATTTAAGTATTCAACTCATGTATGTAGCAGCCACTTCTTTTACTTTTGTCAGCAACCTGAGGACGATCTGCACCGGGAGATCCTTCCTAGACTTCCTTGTTATAGCTTCTCATTCAAATGTGCAGACACGGCAGCATTTAAAGCATTTCTTCTATTTTATTTATAACAAACAAGCAATAGTGTTCAAGTTTAAGGTACCTGTGGTTATAGTTCTCTTCTCGGTTGCCAGGCTTGAATCCAAAATTGCTTTAGTGCATAATTTTCTTATCCTGAATGGATTACTTTTAAATATCCATGAAGAGCTGGCTGACAGGAGGCACACCACACACTTGCATGCAATGTTTCAAAGGCTAACCCGCCTCCTTTCTGAAGCGTGCGCAGAGTGGATTCTGTGTAGTTTAAATAAACCTTTAATGGCATATGTGTAATTATCCTATTAGTTCTATAACAGAGTAATGCAGATTACAACAGACTTAGTTACAAACTGTAAAAAATTGAATTACAGAAAAACAGAAAAACCTTGAGGTTGAACACTTCATTTAATCCCGTAAGGGTTTGTGTATTCAACCTGAAGATCCAGGCTGCCTCTCTACAGAGCAGTCGTGTCTCTAGTGATGCACCCTCACTACCAGAGACCTCTTCCAAGACACACCATCGGAGTTCTGATACCCCATGGCGTGCTTCAAAGAAATGTCAATCGATAGTACTCCCCATATTTTATTCTAGGCGCCATTACAATATCAGATCTTTTAGAGCCATCATCCTCTTTTTTTTCTTTTTGAAACTGGGTATTATTGACTGATGTCCATTTGCTCGAGTTTTTATACTTCGTGCAGTCTGACCTACTTAGCCCAAATCGCATGGACATTTTAACAAATAAATAACACTTTTAGTATTACATGTGAAAGAAGCTTTCAACAATACTTTTGTTCCTTTAAACGGATGATGCATACAAGGGCCTTTGATAATTGAATGGCAATTCTGACAATTTAGACAAGGGAAAGTATCGACTTTCACTGTGGCCATATGTTCCTGTCTCGTCTTAGGGCATGGTTTGATATTCGAAGTCACTATAGAATTCCCTATGGTATGGCCCTTCTTATAAATAAGATTCCAAAATGGGGATCACTAGCCAGCAATCGCCAATGTTTTTCAATAACCGACTAAATCATAGTGCTATGAACAGCTTAAAGGGGTTTTGCCACGAAGTAAAATTGACGTGGGAAGTTTGAAAATTAATTCATTCATCATCATTAAAAATTCTGCACCGTTTTTGTTTTAGCTGCTCCTTTAGTGATCCATTGTTTACAGCTCGTCTCCAGGGGATACGACCAGGGCTGAGAGCTTCTCAGTCCTGGTCAGACATGCTCAGACATCACTTCTCCTCTCACGCAGCTACTGAGTGTTCAAATCCTGGGTGCCATTATTCTACTCCCGTCCTCTGTACTCCTTAGTAATAAGTCAAACAGTGCAAATAAAACAAAAGAAACCTTAATGAGGTCTGTGCATTGATAAAGAGGAAAAAAAAATCCACAGGTTAAGTTCCTGCAGGGATTTGAACCAAGGGCCCTTGTGCTGTAAAGCAAAAATGTTACTGCTGAGCTACTCACAGCTCTATACATAAACAGACCTTTCTTTGACTACAGATAGGAAAGGCATGGTGATGTATTCCTGCTGGGTCACATTATAGGCAATTCAAACAAATCACACACGCCCCTTTCTAGGCACACAGACCGGAAGAGCTGGATACAGGAGGTATGAAATGAGATCATGGCAAAACCCCTTTAAGTGCTAGTCAAGAGGATCCTATTGAAGTTTGTCTATTTTTTATGTAGAAGAGTTTTATCATCTGAACAGATCTGCTGTGCACGCACAAAGTGACTTTTGAGGTATTCCTCTTAAGGCATGTCCCCACGACTGGTTTTTCAGCCGGTTTTACAGACGGTTTTCGGTTTTGAAAACCATCTGTAAACCGGCTGTCAAACTTTATCATGGACCTCTATGGAAAACCTGTGCAGCGGCCCCCACTGCATGGGTTTTCCACAAACAGCAGAGAAAAGCCACCCCCCCTCATATGCACGGCCGCAAAAAAAGGGTGAAGTTCAGTCGGATAATCCGACCGGTATTTGCTCTCTGCCGTGGCGACATGCCCTTAATGTTTGTGGGACATATTGACTTTTTCTATGTAAGACGTTGTTAAGGTCTATAGTTTTAGAAAATAAGGAAGTGTCCAACCTTCAATCTTACATACATCTCACGTCCATAGTGACCGAGAACTGGATGAGCGGCATGATGATATTGATATAATCAACCAGCCCACACAGCCCCTCAACAGTCCCGGTCCATAGGACAAAGATGTAATCCCCAGCTTCCATCCCCTCATCATATGGGATATTTGCAAAGAGGGATTTGATATCTATTGTGCAGAAGCAAGTGACATCACTGCAGGTGAGGGGCTCAAGATATCGAAGAAAATGGCCTGTATCCTTAAGGCAAAATATATCTCTCTTCACTGCTTTTTGTAGAAAAAAATACACATAGGCAGAAATAGGTTCAAATAATGAACCGATGCACGAATATTATCAGGTGACTGGGATATGTTTAGATTGATTTATGGACCTTAGTTATCATATACATAATAGGAATAGAAGATTGCTCTAGTATCAGCATTTATTTAACTTGTTCTGTAATAAGTCCCTTGTCCATAGCTTCTCTAAGCAAGTCATGTATTAATGAGGACACTTTCTCCATCGAGTCTTTATCCAAACGATGATATACAGCTGTATCCAAAAGTTGCCTAGATGTTTCCTGCAAATATTCAGTAGTGTCCATAATAACTGTATTCACTTAGGAAAACCAGTATCTGAAAACCAAAAAATGGAGATGATATCCGCAGCTCTAGTTAAATTTTCATTTCTTTAATATAATTCCATTAAAAGCTACAATTCATAATCCATGCTGAACATAGTCATCAACCCCTATTGTGTTGGACAGCACAATGCAAACGCCTGGTGACCAAGACTGAGGTAATTTTACCGAAACGCGTCGGTCTGTCCTTACCAGGCATTGTGCGGTCCCTCGCAATAGCGGTTGATGCCTATGTTTAGCATGGACTATGCATTGTAGCTTTTAATGGAATTCTATAAAGATATGAAATTTTAACTAGAGCTGCGGATATCATCTCCATTTTTTGGTTTTCGAATGCTGGTTTTCCTAAATGAATGCTTGATTATAAACACCGGTGGGAGCTCCCGGCTGACCGTGCATCTGAACTACGTTGGAATAGTCGTCAGTATATGGAGGGTAGTCTGAACACTTGTTAATTCCTTCTTTCCATAATAACTGTAGCTCCCCCTTTGGCTGTTGTTAGGGATCTATCCTTCTTAAGTTCAGATAGCGCCCATCTTTCTTCCTTAGATTGTGTTGTATTTTGTTTGCAAGCATTAACCCATTTTTCTGTACCTTCTTTCTTCACCACCTGTCGGAACACTTCAAGTGCTGCACATGAGGTATCTGGATCAAAGTTGTTTCTTTTTTAACATTTTTTTTTTTAAAAAACTTTATCAGATTCCACACATTTGGGGATCAGTTGTTTCTCCAGCTAAAGGAGACCTCGATGGGGTTCACAGTAGCACTCAGTTATGCAAACATCTTTATGTCCTGGTTCGAGACAAAGTATGTATGGCCTTCCACTCATTTCACACAAATCAAAGTGTGGTATAGGTATGTGAATTACGTCTTTGTCCCATAAACCGGGACTGTGTAGAGGCTGTATGGGCTGGTTGATTATATCAATGGCATCATGCTGCTCATCCAGTTCTCGATCACTGTGGACATGGGCGTCATCCACTACCTATATGTAGATGTACGTAAGATTGAAGGTTGGTTACACACTTCCTTATTTTCTAAACCTATAGACCTAAACCATGTCTTACATAGAAAAAGTCAACATGCCCCATGACAGATCTGTTCAGATGATAAAACTTACTGTGAGCAAATGAATAAAATAATAGAGAAATTTATTATATGACTATGAATAACTAGAAAAATCGGCATGAAGGTTATGAGAAATGAGAGGTCTCAGGTTCTTGTACCTAAAAAAAGACAATATACAATAGGTTCCTCTTTACTAGCAGTTATGATCTTCATAGCACTAAGATTAAGTCAGTCATTAAAAAACATTGGCGATTGCAGGCTATTGATCCTAATTTTGGAATTTTTTTTTAAAGAGAAGCCCCAATATATCATAGGGAATTTTATAGTGACATTGGATATCAAACCATGCCCTAAGACCAGACAGGAACATATGGCCACAGTGAAAGTAGATACTTTTCCTTGCCTTAACTGTCATAATTGTCATTCAGTTATCAAAGGCCCTTGTATACATCATCCGTCTAAAGGCACAAAAGTAATGTTGAGAGGTTATATCACTTGTAATACTAAAAGTGTTATTTAGGTCAAACTGCACGGAGTATAAAAACTCGACTGAATGAGCATCGGTCAACAATACACACTTTCAAAAAGAAAAAAGAGGATGATAGCTCTAACAGATCTGATATTGCTGTGACTCCTAATATAAAATATGTGGAGTACTATTGTTCGGCATTTCTTTGAAGGATGTCATATTGTATCAGAACACTGATGGTGTGTCTTGGAAGAGGTGTCTGGTGGTGAGGGTGTATCACTGGAGACACGAGTAGTGTTGAGCGATTCCGTTGGCCATCGACATCAGTCGATGGTCGACAGCCGACCAGCATCGACAAGATATTCGATGGTCGAGGGTAGATTATGAACGATGACCATTAAAGTCTATGGGAGAGCAACAACACCTTCATTATTACACCCAAACAGGGCTGGAGAAGCTGGAATTAACATCCACAACAGTCAAATGGATATGTGCTACATCTTAGGCAACACACTTAGGTTATAAAAGCCACAGAAAAAAAAATCACAGACCATTCACTATCCCTGTCTTACACCACAGCATGACCCTTAAACCTGCATGACCCAGCCACAAATTAAAAAGTGCCAGAAGGCAGTATGATTTGAACCATCATTTTACTTGAACTGGACATTGAATATCCCTGTCCTGGAACGCAGCATGAGCCCCAAACCTGCATGACCCCCAGATTTAAAAAATGCCGGAAAAAGGAGTCTTGCAACCACCATTTTAGTTTCACTGGATATAGACTATCCCTGTGCCTGGGCAACAGCATGAGCCCCAAACCTGCATGACCCCAGATTAAAAAGTTCCTGAAAAGGAGTCTTTCAACCACCATTTTAGTTTCACTGGACATTGACTATACCTGTCCTGGACCACAGCATGAGCCCCAAACCTGCATGACCTCAGATTAAAAAGTGCCGGAAAAAGGAATCTTTCAACCACCATTTATTTTCACTGGACATTGACTATACCTGTCCTGGGCCACAGCATGAGCCCCAAACCTGCATGACCCCAGATTAAAAAGTTCCGGAAAAGGAGTCTTTCAACCACCATTTTAGTTTCACTGGACATAGACTATCCCTGTCCTGGTACTCAGCATGAGCCCCAAACCTGCATGACCCCAGATTTAAAATTGCCGGAAAAAGGAGTCTTTCAACCACTATTTTAGTTTCACTGGACATTGACTATCCCTGTCCTGGGCCACAGAATGAGCCCCAAACCTGCATGACCCCAGATTAAAAAGTGCCGGAAAAAGGAGTCTTTCCAGCACCATTTTAGTTTCACTGGACATATACTGTCCCTGTCCTAGGTAGCACTTGCCCCTCAGTATGAGTGAGGACCAATTGAGCTTCATTTTGGAAATATGGGGGTTTAAAGTTTTTTGAGCGTTTTATTATCGACAAATTTGGGAAATCGCCAAGGTTTTTATGGTGATCAAAAATTTTCAGATCATGCAAAAATTTTAAGGGCAAAAATCTGTGCATCATCTATTAAGATCGCGCCATTATCGGAAACTTCCTGAAAATTTTGGGGGCCCAAAAAATCAGTTTTACAGAATAAGCAGGGTGATATGTGTGTGCACACATGACTGGGTGTGTATGGTTGCATTGGCGGGAAAAAATCCCCAAATGCCCCCTCTTTTTAATATAGAACACGCCCGGGTTCAGCCTCATTTTCTCTCAGCATCTCAAGGAGTGGGACGTGCTCTCTGCCTGGGGGCCAAACAACTCACGAAATTTTTCAATTTGCACAGAGAAACCTCTACTTTTAAGCTGTGATCCTTAAAATTTTTATTAATTTTAGAGATTGGAAGATTTTATGAGATAGGTAGAGAATTTTAAAGGGGAGAAACTCCCGCTGTAAAGTAACAGGGGGAGGGGGGGGGGGACAGGGGGGGGGGGCCGGGCAAAAACAGACAAGCTCTATAAAGAACACTGGAAAAAATTTTCCCCAAGACTTAGTGTGGGACATTCCCATTTGCAATATTTTTTTATTAACTTTTTGCTATTAAAATATTTCCCTGGATATTGGGCAGCCTAAACTTATTTTAAGGATACACAACCTTTTCTAGTAACTGCAGGTTCTGTGTTGGTGCAAAACTCCACTTTTATTTAACTTTATACATTTCAGATAGGGGGGTTTCATTTTAAATTTTAAAACCCATTCCCACCTTTTTTCCCATATATCCCCCATGCACTTAAATCTAAAAAAACAGCAATTTTATAGTCCCCCCCACGGGTGTTTTAAAGGTGCAAAAAAAAAACCGTGTATTTACGAAAACTTTAACAGAAACTGTTTTTTTGATTTTTGGGGGCACCCACTTTTTTTTCATTGTTTCCACTTGCACGTAAATCTAAAAAAGCAATTTTATAGTCACCACAGGTAATTAAAAGGGTTTCAAAAAATACCTTTGTAAAAATAGGGAAAACATAACAGAAAACCGGGGGTTTTTTTGCCCTTTGGGGCGCACTACATTTTTGGGTTCATTGACCAGCTTCACTAAATCTTAAAACAGAAATTTTTTAAAGTCACCACAGGTGAATTAAAAGGGTGAAAAAAAAGGGGGTTTATTATAAAAAACATAACAATACTGTTTTTGACTTGCCGCACTACAGCTTTTTTTAAATTGACCAGCTTGCACGTAAATCTGAAAACAGAAATTTTTAATAGTAAACCACAGGTAAATTTTGAAAGGGAAAAAAAAATACCGTGTATTATACGAAAACCCAAACAGTTTACGGGGTTTTTTGACTTTGGCGCACTACAGCTTTGTTCTTTTGACCGTTTTGCACGTAAATCTAAAAAACAGCAATTTTATATCACCACAGGTAAATTTAAAAAGGGTGAAAAAAAATACCTGAAATTATAAAAAAACCTAAAAGTTTTAACGTTTTTTTGATTTTTGGCCACTACACTTTTTTCATTGACCAGCTTGAAACGTAAATTTTAAAAAAGAAATTTTTATATCACCACAGTGAAATAAAGGGTGCAAAAAAAAACCGGGGTTTTATACGAAAACATAAGAATACTGTTTTTTGATTTTGGGCGCATTTCAGTTTTTGTTAAATTGACGCACCCTTCACTAAATCTGAAAACAGAAATTTTATACCCACCACAGGTAAATTTGAAAGGTGCAAAAAATACATTTTTTATCCGAAAACATTTCGGGATAAGGGGTTTTTTGATTTTTGCCGCACTCAGCTTTGTTCTTTGACGCAGCTTCACGTAAATTTTAAAACCCGCAATTATATATTCACCACAGGGAATTGAAAGGGGAAAAAAAACCCGTGTATTATACGAAAACAAAAACAGATATGGGGTTTTTTTGACTTTGGCGCACCTACACTTTTTTTTTTTTTACGCAGTTTTCACGTAAATCTGAAAACGAAATTTTTATAGTCACCACGGTAAATTGAAAAGGTCCCAAAAAATCCCCGTTATTTAAAACGAAAACAAAACCCGATACGGTTTTTTTAAATTTTGGGCCACTACAGCTTTGTTCATTACCACTTGCACGTAAACCCCTTAAAACCAGCAATTTTAAAGTCACTACAGGGAATTAAAAGGGTTGCAAAAAATACATTTTATTATCCGAATACTTTTTCAGAAAAACGGGGTTTTTTTGATTTTGGCGCACAAAAGGGCTTTTTTCCTTGACCAGTTTGGGCCCGTAAATCTAAAAACAGAAATTTTTAAAGCACCACAGGGAATTGAAAGGTCCCAAAAATCCCTTTTTTTAAACCGAATACATTTCAGATACGTTTTTTTGATTTTGCCGCACAAACCTTTTTTTAAATTGACGCAGTTTTGAAACGAAAATTTCTTAAAACAGCAATTAAAATAGTCACCAAAAGGTGAATTTAAAAAAGGGGAAAAAAATCCTTTGGAATTATACGAAAAAAAATAACAATATGTGTTTTTTTGATTTTGGGCCCCAACTACAGTTTTGGGTTCTTTTAACCGCAGCTTGCACGTAAATCTAAAAAACACAAATTTTTTTAAATAGTCCCACGGGTGAATTGAAAGGGAAAAAAAATACCGGGGGGAAATTATACAAAACATAACAAAAACCGTGTTTTTTTGCCTTTTGGGGGCACTCAGTTTTGGGTTCTTTGGGACCACTTCCCGGGGTAAATCAGGAAAACAAAAAATTTTTAAATAGTCACCACAGGTGAAATTAAAAAGGTTTGCAAAAAATACTGTGAAAATTTAACGAAAACATAAGAGATACTGTTTTTTGACTTTGGCGCACTCCCAGCTTTGTTCAGGGACACACCCTTGCCCGAAATCTTAAAACAGCAATTTTATAGTAAACCACAGGTAAAATGAAAGGTGCAAAAAATACCGGAAATTTAAAACGAAAACATAAAAAAAATTACTTTGGTTTTTTAAATTTTTAGCCGCACTACAGCTTTTGTTCTTTAAACGCGGGCTTGCACTAAATTCTAAAAAACAGCAATTTTATAGTCACCACAGCTAAATTTGGGAAAGGTGCAAAAAATACTTTTTAAATTTCCCCCCGGAATCCTTTTCCCAATACTGTTTTTTTTGACTTTGGCGCACTACAGCTTTGTTCATTAAACGCAGTTGCACAAAAAAAAACCCTTAAACACAGAAATTTTTTATAGCCCACCACAGGTAAATTTGGGGAAAGGTAAAAAAAAATACCGTGTATTTTTAAAAAAAATAACGAAAAAAACCCGCTGTTTTTTTTTTTTGGGGCGCACATACAGCTTTGTTCATTGCGCATTTGCACGAAAACCCTGAAAACAGCAATTTTATAGTACCACAGGTTAAAAGGTAAAAAATCAAAAATTTAAAATTTTTAAAAAATTAAAAAAAAAAAGAATAAAATTTTCCAAATACATGTTTTTTTGATTTTGGGGCCATTTCAGCTTTGTTCATTGACCATTTTGCACGAAAATTTTAAAAAAAAGCAATTTTATGGGTCACCACAGGTAAATTTGGGAAAGGTGCAAAAAATCCCGTGTATTAAAAAAAAACAAAAAACATAAGAGAAAACGTTTTTTTTTAAAATTTGGCCCCGCACTGGAGTTTTTGTTTATTGACCCCATTTGGGCACGTAAATTTTAAAAACACGGGAAAAATTTTTTATAGAAAACCACAGGTGAATTAAAAGGGGGCCCAAAAAAAAAACCGTGAAAAATATAAAAAACATAACAAAAACAGTTTTTTGATTTTTTCCCCGCACAAACAGTTTTTGTTCATTGACGCAGCTTCACTAAAAAAATAAAAAAAAAAAAAGAAAAAAAATTTTAAAAGTCCCCAAAAAACCCAAAGGTGAATTGAAAGGTAAAAAAAATACCGTGTATTAAAAAACGAAAACATAACAGATACTTTTTTTTTTTTTTTGCATTTTTTTTGGCCCATCCGATTTTTTTGAAAGGGGACACCTTGAAGTTAAATTTTTAATCCAAAAATTTTTTTTGATTAGAGGGATTTAGAATGCTGGTTTTTGCCGTTTTTTAATAAGAGATTTTCCCCAAAAACGATTCCATCCCCTTCTCAAATTTTATTTTCTGAACATGGGGCGAAATGCAGGTGTAAGCGAGCAAAGAGGGGGGTAGCACAGGGAGGTAGAGGTCCGAAGAAGGTGCCCCTTCCATTTCTGGCGACAACACGCTTTCCCACGTCGTCGGGTTTGCAGGCCCGTCGGGCCTTTGCCCATCCGGGGTCAGGGCCCGGTGAATCTCGTAACGAACGCGCCCCGCCAATCTGCCTTCAGTGGTTAAGGGAAAACCCCTTGCACCAGCAGTCTTCCCTCCCCGTCCCCAGTCACGGCCACAAAGTCTCATCGGGCATCATCAGAAATCCCCAACTAAAGCACCCCCCTTGGATTTTCCCAAATTATCTAAGACCTCTTTGTTTGACAAAAGGGCGGTTTGGGGCCCAAAAAGGAAATTTTAAAAAAGATCAAGGGGAATGATTAGTTCTCCCCTCTGACCCCGGGGGTTTTGGGGGGGGGGGGGGGGGGGGATTCCCCCGAGGCCCATCAAAAGGGGAAAAGAAGGGCCGTTAAACCCGGGTAAAAATCCCGGGGGGTCGGAAACGCCCTTGCACCCCCTCTTGCTTGTACCCCCCGCAGCTTCGGGAATGAAAGAAAGTCAGGACGACCAAATCAAACCCGTGTTGTTGATGATGATTTATGACGACATTTTCGGATCCATTTGTGGCCCTTTTCCCCGAATTTTTCTTGCGATCGCTTCCCCAGTGGGCGAGGGGGAAAACGATTGGGGGAGGTCCCAAAAGGGGTTCCACCCCAAAAAGGGAGAGGGTGGTCGCAGAAGGTTTCCCTGATATATTCCGCCAGCCAAGGTCAGCGCAAAAACCCCCCCCCTCGCTTTCGCCGTCAAAAAAAGGTTTCCCGGGCCTCCCCAAAACCTGGGCCCTTCTTTTTAGCAAGCCCTGATTCACCCAGCGATGTCCCTATGCCGCCCCTTTTCCCCTAAACACATAAGAAAAGGCAAGAACCTTAAGTGGTTCCCCCCCAACGACATGTCCAGTCACATGCAGGGGAATTCATGAGTTAAATGGGGGGAAAAACTTGGCCCAAAAAAAGGGCCCCCCCGCGCCGGGCCTCCAAATACTGTCACACCCCCCGTTCCGCCTCCTCCTTTCCCCCCGCCACCACCAAGCATTCCTCAGCTGCCCATGTCTTTTCAGGGGTCATGATCAGGGGGTCACCTCCGGGTTTTTAAGGGCCCCCACCTTTGCCCAAGGGACCCCCACACCACCAGAGCCCCCTCCCCACCCCTTTCCTTCTGCCAGTTTGATTACCTCATGCCCTACAGCGGCCCCTACAGGCCCCGCCTTTTGTCTTCCAGGTTTTTTGGGGGGGCAGAAGAAACCTTTTTAACCCAAAACCCTCCCAAAGCCCAAAAACCCCCGAAAGTCGGGATTGCCCCGGCTTTTTTGGGCCCTGGAAATGTTTTCCTTTCCGCGGGGAACCCGATGGGGGCCCCCCACGTCATGGCCCCTTTTCCTGCCCCCAATACCAAAAATGCCGAGCAGGCATTTTTTTGCCAGAAAGGCCCCTCCCCTGCCCCGGCCAGCCATGTTCATCTAAAATTTCAAACGCCCTTTTCTCATCGTGGCTGGGGAAAAATCCAAACCGACCACCGACCCATGGGACTTAGAAGCACAGCCAAAGGGGCTAATCTCTGTTTCAGCTCACTGGGTTTTCCTCGGGGGGGACGGGGGCTCTCTGGCTCGGGGGCACCCCTCTTCAAAAACCGCAGGAAGGTGCAGGGCTCTTTCCCCCAAGGTCCCCTGGTGGCATCACGTGCCCCCAGAAACCAAACCTTTTTTTAAAAATTTAAACTGTTTTTTGAGACCCTCCCCCCACAGGTCAGGAAGCTGGACGGCTTTTCCCAACCAAAACCCCAAACGCTGGGTGGTGACAAAAACCTTGTGCCCGGCAAGGGGGTATCGATAACGGGCGAAATCTGCTGGTCCCCCCTTAAATCGGTAGGGTGAGCCCCATTTCCCTTTCCCGGCACATGCATGAACCTGGCGTCCAGAAATTTCTAAAAAAACTACCCGTGTCTGGACTGCCTTCCTGAAAAGGCCGAAAGGCGAGTTCGCACCTTCCCCCCGTTTTTGCACCCTGCTTCGTCCCCCCTGGCTGCCCTTGGGAGCGTCAGCTCGGCCCCCCCCGTCAACCGAAATTTCTTTGTTGATGGTGCAACACGCTGGAATTCCACCCTCCCCCATGCTCTGGCGATTTTTGGAGCAGCGCAATGCCATTACGCATACGAAGTGACACAAAAGGCCTGACAAGGGACGGGTGCGGACCTCGGGGGGGGTTGAGCCACCGAGAGTGGAGGGAGGGAAAGAGCTCTGGCCCATCCTTCCCCGTTTTGAAGAAGCCCCCAAAAAAGGTCAGTGCCCAAAAAGGCCCCTTTTCCCGCATGAGCATTGTGGTGATCTTAGTTCTGGAACGATCGTTTGGAAAACCTGAAACAACAGGTCCCGCCAGCGACGGAGGAGGAGACGCAAAAAATGGCGGAAAACGGAGCCTTTCTCTTTCCCCAAATCCACAAGGCCCGACCGGGTTTCACAATTTTTACATCCATTAGGCAGGGTTCGGGGTCCAGGGGCTAGTGCAAGGGGGCGCACAAGCTCTCAGGGTGCAATCATCTCAGGCAAGCATGGCTGGGGTTAAGCTGGCCCGGGGGCACGGGGGAGGAGGGGGGTATTCCTTTGACCCCCGATGTTAAAACCCACCGGGCCCTCCTTTGGGAAAGGGGGTTTGGGCCCGAATTTGGGCGGAGGTTGGGAAAATGAAAGGGAAAAATCAAGGTTTTTTTTTTTGGATTTTTCCCCTCGACCCCCGAGGGTTGGAAATTTAAGGCCCCCAACTCTCCCCATGGGTGCTTGGATGCTCCCTTTTTCCCCCAACATGATTTCCCCGCAATTTAAAGGCCCTCAAAATGAAAAACATTTTACTGGGGGGGTTTTCCCCCCTGGAACCCCGGTACAATACAAAACTCAGCACTTTCCTTCCACCCACCCAAATAAGAGTAAAATTTCAGGAAATGGAAAAACCTTGCCCGAATTTATCCAAAAGGAGACCAAAAAAAAATTTGCGTCTGCTTTCCCCTTTTTTCAAATGTCACGGTGGGAAAAAAACGCCAGCGACGTGCCCGCATTTGAGTGGCCCAAAATAGCCGTAGCGGGGAGCAGCCAGGAGGGAAAGGGGGCAGAACCAATGGGGGACCTTGGCAATCCTTTTTTTACCAAACCTTTACCAACGATTTAATGCAGGGGAAACATCCCAAAACCCAGGACCACTTAAAAAAACATGGTCACACTATCTGCGTTTTCAAAACCGAGTTTTTGTACGGGGGTTTTTCCCGGAAACCCCAAAAACCTTTTTGGGTATCCAAAAAAAGGGCGAATGGGGCCCCACTGGCCGCCACCCAAAGAGGGGTTTTCCTGCCCAGCGCGGGGCGACATATCGGAAACGGCCCTTTTAAACAAAAAGCCGAGGGTCATTTACCCGACCCAAAAGCACCGGGGTTTTTTACGATTAAAGTGGATCGTTTTTACTTTCACCGAAGAATCAGGCATGGGTTTTCTGATTTATGTTGGGTGGCCCCCAAATTTCCGAAAGGTCACCGGGTTAGTTGCTGGTCTAAATTTTTCCCTTTCCCTCCAAACAAAAGGCCTCTGAAAAACCCAAATTTTTTAAAAAGATCAATTTTTTACTGCAATTTTTATTCTCAATTTCCAACAGTTCATTTTTTCTGGTTTTTTCATGAAAGGGGACTGAAAAAAACACCAAAGGTTTTAAAGACAAAATCATATTTTTCCCTTTTCTCATTTTATCTTTAGAATTTTTCGCATTGGGCAAAAGGTTTTGGGGACCCTTTTTGCTCACAATTTTTAACAGTGGGTGAAAGCATATTTAAAAATTTTTTTTGGTCATGTTGGGTGTGAGATACAGCAATAATTTTTTGGTCCCTTTTAAAGGAAAAATGGCTTCCCAATAATTTTTCCCTCACAATTTTTTAAAAGTGGCGAGAAGTCCTTTTTTAATTTTTTTGGGGCATGCTGGGTTTGAAATTTCAGCCCAAAACCAAAAGGGCCCCAAATTTTAAAAAAATGTTTTTCTAACAGACATTTGTTCTTCACAAAATTTTTTCCAAAGTGGGTCTGGGTCATGTTTTTGAAAATTTTTGGGGGCTTTTTTCTGGACCCTGCCCGCTATACTACAGGTCCAATTATTAAAAAAAGTTGTTTCTACAAAAATTTTTTTCTTTACAATTTTCAAATTGGCCCCAAGGGTTTATGGTTCTTGTCAAAACAAGGGAAAAGGTTTTGGGGGCCCTGTTAATTGGGCCAAAAATTGCAAAAAAGACCTTTTTTTTTGCAGGGTCTTTAACAAAGCTAACAATTTCCCAATTTGAGACAACCCCATTTAATATAAATTTAAAAAAAAAGAAAAAACAAAGACAGGTGGGGAATTTCCAAACCTATTTTTTAAAAATGTTTTTCTAGAATTAAAAATACTAAAAAAACTTGCCTTTAAAAAATACTGTTAAAAAAAAACCCTTTTGAATTTTTACAAAGGGGGGTACAGGAAAACTTTACCAATGTAGTTTTTTCAGAGGGCATGGAGTAAAAAACCCTGGGCAAAAGAAAAATACAGAGACCATTTTCCTCCAGCACATGGGGTAAAATGAGAAAAAGAATTTCCAAAAAAAGGCACCGGGTGTAAAAAGGACGTTTTTTTTTTAAAAAAACCCGATTTCCAAGTGAAGCTCAATTGGTCCCCACTCATACAAGGGGGGAAGCCTACCCAGGGCTTGACTGTGTACCTTTTTAGGGAAAAGGCCTTTGGGGTTCCCCACACTTTCCCTTCCGGGAACTCTGCTTCAGCACACAGTTTTCCTTCCGCTCATCAGGGCATTTTAAAACCCCGTTTTAATAGATGAAAGGGCGCCGCCTGGGCTCTCAACCCCACCCCCTTAAAAACCCCGGGCCGGGTCATGCTTGGGGCACAGGACCGGTATGTCAATGTCCAGTTTTAACCCAAAATGGGGTTTAAAGACCCCTTTTTTTGGGAATTTTTTTAAAACTGGGGGGCAGACAGGTTTTTAAAGGTCATACTTTCGGGGCCCCGGACCGGTTTTAATCAATGCCCCTGAAACCCAAAATGGTGGTTGGGAAAAAACCTTCCCTTTTTCCGCACTTTTTTAATCTGTGGGTCAGACAGGGGTTTTTGGGGCATGCTGCGGTTTTAGGGAAAAGGTATTTGTCCCAAAGTCCATTCCTAAAATGGTGGTTTTAAAAAACTCTTTTTTTCCCGCACTTTTTTTAAACTGGGGGGAGACAGGTTTAATTGGGCAAAACTGCGGCCCGGGCCGTTTTTAGCAATTTTCCAGTTTTACCCAAAATGGTGGTGAAAAATCCTTTTCCCCTCACTTTTTTTAATTTGTTCGACAGGTTTAAGGGGGCCAGCTGCGGGCCAGGGCGGGTTTTGTTTAAAGTCCAGTTCAACCAAAAAGGTGGTTTTTAAAGACAACTTTTCTTTCCGGGAATTTTTTTAATTTTGTGGGGGATGCAGGTTTTTTTGGGGCCAAGCTGCGTTTTCCCGGGCAGGGATTTTCCAATTTCCAGTTCAATAAAATAGGTTTCAAAACAACTGCCTTTTGGGACTTTTTAAAATTTTTTGGGTTTATGCGGTTTTTAAAAATCATGCTTGGTAAAAAAACAGGAAAAATGAAAGGGGTGTGCTTTTTTTTTTTGGCTTTTATAGGCCAAGTTTGTGCCTAAGAAGTAGCAGGAAAACCAAATTTTACTGTTGTGGCTGTTAATTTTCCCAACCCTTTTACCACCTTTTTTGGGTGTAAGAAAGAAGGTTTTTGTTGCTCTCCCACCCGTACTTTAATGGTCATCGGGGATTAATCGACTATCAAAAACGAAAAACCTTATCGATTGGTGGGGACTAAACGCCCGAGGTCGAAAAGCCAACGTATTCGCTCAAAAACAGTGGTTAACGCTCCTTTCCCCCCCGGGTGGCCCCTTTTTCCTTTGGGATTTTTTTTCTCATTTTTTCCAAATTGCTGGGGGAAATTGTCTCTGACTTGTTCTCCCGTCCTTTTCCCCTAAATCCAAGGGCCCCTGAATAATCAAAAATCTGGTCCGTTTTCTTGACCTCCCCTTTACAATTTTAGAGGAAATTTTTTTTAAAAGCTATTTTGTACATGCAATTTTTTTTGCAGTTTTTAAATTTTAAAAAAACACATTTTTAAAAATAGGAAAGGAATCCCCCATGTCTTTGTTTTCCTTTTTTTAAATTTTATTAAATGGGGTTTTCCCCCAAATACAAAATTGATTACTATTTAAAGATCTTGGGAAAAAAAAGTCATTTTTGAAAAATGTGTCCATTAAAAGTGTCCTACCATTCCTGTTTTCTGGGCAGCCCCCATCAAAAGTCTGTTTGAAAAAAACATTTTTTTTTTTTTAATAGGACCTGTAGTATAGCTGCATGGGCACAGCAAAAAACCCCCAAAAATTCCAAAAAATGACCCATGAGCCACTTTTGAAAAATTGGGAAAACAAATGTCTGTTAAAACAACATTTTTTTTATAATAGGAAACCCGTAGTATAGCGCATGAGCAGCAAAAATGCCCCCCAAAAAATTTAAAAACATACCCTTGGGGCCCCTTTGGACAAAAAGCGAAAAACAAATGTCTGTTAGAAACAACAATTTTTTTTTTTAAAGGAAACCCCGAAATATAGCTGCATATCACGGCAAAATGCCCCCAAAAATTTAAACATGACCCTTGAGCCACTTTGGGGACAATTTGTGAGAACAAATGTCTGTTAGAAACAAAAATTTTTTATAATAGGACCTGTAGTATAGCTGAAATGTCACAGCAAAATGACCAAAATGAAAAAAAAAACGTATCTGAAATGTATTCGCATAATAAAAGGTAATTTTTAGGCACCTTCAATTCACCTGTGGTGACTACAAAATTGCTGTATTCACATTTAAGTGCAAGGTGCCTCAATGAACAAAGCTGTAGTGCGCAAAAGTGTAAAACACGTATCTGTAATGTATTCGGATAATAAAAGGTATTTTTGGCACTTTCAATTCACCTGTGGTGACTACAAAATTGCTTGATTCAAATTTAAGTGCAAGGATGATCAATGAACAAAGCTGTAGTGCGCCAAAGGGGAAAAAACACGTATCTGTAATGTATTTGGATAATAAAAGGTTTTTTTTGGGCACCTACAATTCACCTTGGTTTGACTACAAAATTGCTGTTTTCAAATTTAACTGAAAAGTAGATCTATCAACAAAGCTGGCCTGGGGCCAAAGTGAAAAAACACGATCTGAAATGTATTCGGATAATAAAAGGTATTTTTGCACCTTTCAATTCACCTGTGTGACTACAAAATTGCTGTATTCACATTTAAGTGCAAGGTGCCTCAATGAACAAAGCTGTATGCGCCAAAGTAAAAAAACACGTATCTGTAATTTTACCGGGATAATAAAAGGAAATTTTTTGGCACCTATCAATTCACCCTGTAACTACACAATTGCGTATTCAAATTTAACTGCAAGGTGGCCTATAACAAATCGGGACTGGCAAAAGTGAAAAACACGTATCTGTAATGTATTCGGATAAAAAAGGTATTTTTTGGCACCTATCAATTCACCGTGGTGACACAAAATTGCTGTATTCAATTTAATGCAAGGTGCCTCAATGAACAAAGATGTATGCACAAAATGAAAAAACACGTATCTGTAATGTATGGGATAATAAAAGGTATTTTTGGCACCTTAAAATTCACCTGTGGTGATTTACAAAATGCTGTATTCACATTTAAGTGCAAGGTGCCTCAATGAACAAAGCTGTAGTCCCAAAGAAAAAAACCATTTTTTAATGTAATTGGATAAAAAAAGGAATTTTTTTTGGGCACCTTTCAATTCACCTGTGGTGACTACAAAATTGCTGTATTCACTTTTAAATGCGGGGTCCTAAATGAACAAAGCTTTAGTGCGCAAAAGTGAAAAAACACGTACTGTAATGTATTCGATAATAAAAATTTTGGCACCATCAACCTGGCTGACACAAAATTTTTGGTTTCTAATTTAACTGAAGGTGGCTATATCAAAAAAGTAGAATGGGAAAAATTGAAAAAAGAACAACTATCTGAAATGATACTGATAAAAAAGTGGAGTTTTTGCACCTAACAAAGAGCCCCTGCATTACTAGAAAAGATTGTATCCAAAAAAATTTTAAAAGGCCCTCCCCATTCCAGAAAATTTCAATAGAAAACTGTTAATAATAAAAACTATTAAAAGTGCAATATCTACACTAAATCTTGGGAACTTTTTCCAGTATTCTTTATAGAGCTTGTCTAATGTTCGCACCGCGGCCCCCCCCCCCCCCCACCTGATCCCTCTCGTGACTTACAGCGTAGATGCTCCTTTAAAAATTCTCTACCAAAACCCCATAAAATCTTCCAATCTCTAAACTAACTAAGTTGTAAGGATCACAGCTAACAGTAGAGGGTTTTTTCTGTAAAAATAGAATAATTTCGCTGAGCTGTTTGGCCACAGGCAGAGCGCACGTCCTCCTGCTATGAGACGCTGAGAGACACTGATCATGAACAGGGAAAGGGGGTTCTATGTAAAACGAGGTCATGTGATTTTTCCACCAATCGCAACCATACACATCCCAGTCATGACCCTCGCACAAAACATCTCACCCTGCTCTATTCTGTAATCTGATTTGCTGGTCGCCAAAATGACAGGAAGCGCCGAAAATGGCGCGATCTTAATAGATGATGCACAGATTTTAACCTAAATTATCGCATGATCTAAAAACTTCGATCAACATAAAAACTGTGCCGATTTCAACTTTGTCGATAATAATCGCTCAACACTAGACACGACTGCTCTGTAGAGAGGCAGCCTGGATCTTCAGGTTGAATATACAATCCCTTACGGGAGTAAATGAAGCGTTCGACCTCAAGGTTTTTCTGTTTTTATGTAATTCAGTTTTTCAAAGTTTTTAACTATGTCTGTTGTAATCTGTATTATTTTATTATTGAACTAATAGGAAAATTACACATATGCCATTATAAGGTTTATTTAAACAACACAGAAACCACTCTGCGCACGGTAGTGAAGCCAGAGCAGCAAGCAGACCATGTCAGCATCCAGAGATGGGACAAGCGCATCACGAACGGCACCATGACATACATGTCAGCAAGAACATCTTGGCGTGTCTCTGACACATACGTCATAAGTTAGCCATCAGTTAGCAAGGTTACATGAAACAATTTTTTAAGCAATGGTGAATGATTAATAGTTAAACAAGTTGTTTCCAAAGATCTGCTTTCCCTACAAGCAGAATTGACATTTTTTGATTATTTCACTGATAACAATCGTTTTTATAGACGTACTTAACACAATAATGATGATGATAGATAATTTTTATCATATATTTTTATCATATATCGCCGATATATCTTATAGCATAAAGTACATCCTCATTCCTGGACATCACTTTTGAATGACTGGTGATAGTAAAGCTGAGTCTTAACAGCCTATTCTGTCTTATCACCACAAAACACCTATTATTTCTATCATACTTTGCACAACCTGAAAAGCTGCAGTGAGTGATGGTCTTTTTCACCTGCATAAATCATAAGTTTGTAAATGCAGAAAAAGGAATATGCCACAAGGATCTCTGAGGATATATGAAACTTTCTTTTACTACCTTAACAATGTTTACTCTTTACAGTCTATCGAATACTTAATATATCTCTATTCAAATACTACCTCTCATATATAAGCTGTCAATCTTTTCTATTTTATTTATCCTCTGAGATGAGGTGTAAAAGGTGTAAAAGTCTGTATAATAAACAAAAAAATAAATAAAAAAAAACAGTGGATAAGAACAGAAACATTTTGTGTAAATGAGTTATACCCAGTAAGGTACATATATAATATGCTTGAATGTGAAACCTGGTATAAGCAGTGTAAAAGAATGGTTTAGAACTGCAGTAGAGATAAAACAAATAATTAGGGGGAAGAGAACAAAGAAAGAAAACGAGGAAAAAGAGAGAAGAAATAAAAGGTGGCCTGGCTTCCTTTCTTTGTCTTTCCAGCACCAGTACAACAAATTCTGATGTATGTAAATTTATGATCTATTGTAGGATAATTATTAATTGCAGTGCTTTTTCATAACAAATATGATCAGATATTAGAACTGTTACAATTCTGGTGGACTCCAGACTACAAAAAGAGCAGTCAATGATTATATGAAGCGTATATTACATTATATAATTAAGCGGACAGAAAGCAAGGCAGATGATGGCAAAAATATGGTTGGAGGCAACACCACAACTGAGTTTAATTCAGAAGCAAGACACTACTAAATGATGATGTTTCAGCCCACACAGTCATTTTTGTCAGGTAAAGACTGACAAAGACCCCTGTGTGAGCCAAATATCGTTTTACCGGATGCTCTAATAAAATTTGAGGTTTTTTTTCCATTTTTGCAATATTAAATATTTCTTTTGTCGATTATGACATGCAAGTTGGGGCTAACTGGCTGCTGAATTTGCATCCACATTACATGTTAATGTTCGCCTAGCGGGCTGTTAAAGTTTCCCTTTAGTTTAAATAATAAATGCTGACTGACCCTAAGGGTATGTTCACACGTCTTATTTTGGGGCGCATTTTGGCACATATTTCGTGGCGTACTGCGCTCTACGGGCGAAATGTGCCCCAATCATTACGGTAATCCACAGTTCTCATAGAGAACTATGGATTACACCTCCTCTCCCCAGGCGTACAATAAGATCATATTGTACGTGCTGGGAGATAAGTGACATGTCTATGGGGCCGGCAGGCTGCCGCTCCCACGCACCGCGGGAGTTCGCAAACACCCGCCATAATTACGGGGCGTACAGTACGCCCCGCAATAAAGCTGTGTGAACTTACCCTAAGAGATAACTTGCCCCGAATCTTTCCCTAACCTGTCTAAAAAACTGACCCAGATACCAAGACCTCTATGATCCTTTTTTATCCCTAAAACTAATGTTAAATATATCCCTACAGTACAACATACCCTTATACAGTACTCGGCTCTAGGGCCCATAGATTCCTTAGACACAGAAGAGCAGAAAACAAGAAAATTGAGATACTCAATAATTATAAGAAACCTAGACAAAGCAAGGCTAGTCTAGACAAGAAGCAATCTAAAAATCAGAACTGAATGTAAATACTTAGCAGTTTCCATACAATTTCTCAGGACAATTTGTCAGAGCAAACACTATCATCCACAGAGGTCACCTAACCCAGCAAACTTTATGAATAAGCTAGCAAATATCCAATCCTCTTTAACAAGTTCTATAGTGTGTTACCTAATCATCTGACCAGCTCTAAAAGTTGTTTGAGGCAGTTACTATGCATGCTAAGCTATGCAGAATATCTAAAATGAAGGAATGGATGCAATGGTAAGAGAATTCCTACCATTCATAACAAGAATTTGATGATTTGTATGTAGTTCATTGTCTAGGTACCAGAATATTTTATTATTACAATTAAGGGGTTGGTCACTTCCTAAACATAGTTTGTATATGGCTTAAAAAGTAATGAGACTGTTCATAACATGGTACCATGCACTGTAGGATGACAAACACACAAATGTTCATATAGTGATGAAGGCAGCAGTCACTTAAAGGATCACATGAAGGCTGCATTCATAGGGGGACATGTATGAACGGGGCTGGCGTATTTTCAGCCCGAGATCTAGCGCAGCCCAGTTCGCTCTATTTTTAATCTGCCGCACTCCAATATCAGGCACATTACAGAGCACCTGTGGCGCTTTGTGATGCGTCTGATTTCGGGGGACATGCGGGAGGCGGGTTGCACTAGAACCATACAAAGCTACAGAGTTATAGCTTCAGTATGGCAAATCCAGGCGCTTTACTGCTGGAACAGGTAAACCACTTTAAAAGTGGTATACCTGAACCAGAAGCGTTTAACGCTAGGATGCACCTGATTTATGACCCACAGTAGACCGGGTTCATAAATTTAGATGCATTCTACACTACTTGTATGCGCAACAAAATCGGTGTCTGAGCGCCATAAATCATACATGTCACCCATAGTGTCAATTTCTGTGCATGCACAGACATACAAACTATTAGTTGTACAGAGCTTGTGAATTCCTGTGCATGCATCATATATTTATCCAAATGTAGAAAATATGAACTTCAAAGATCATGTTTTTTAATAGTTTGTGTTTAGAGCTAAGAGCAGATAACATACAAAGCCATGATATCACCAACCAAACTCTGCTACATCTGATTTTAAATAA
The DNA here is from genome assembly GCA_025379985.1 of Phyllomedusa bahiana. Taxonomy (NCBI): domain Eukaryota; kingdom Metazoa; phylum Chordata; class Amphibia; order Anura; family Hylidae; genus Phyllomedusa; species Phyllomedusa bahiana. The sequence goes on from JAODAL010010324.1 coordinate 89,140, forward strand.
GTTTAAACCCCTTTAGGGAACTATGAGTGACATGCTTTATAACAAGTATAAAAGTTGTTAGGGTGCTTTCACACAGCGCAGATTTGGTGCAGTTTTAACTGCGCTCCAATTAAACTGCCTTTATTACCAGCAAGCTTCTTTCAGTTGTCTAAACAGTTTGGAAAGTGAGTAATCTATTAGTGTGTTTGTAATCCGCAAGACTTCACATACAGTAATTGATTACTTACTTGAAACACCTTAGGCAACTGAAAGAAGCCTGCTGGTAGTAAGGGTAGATAATTGGAGCGCAGTTAAAACTGCACCAAAACTGCGCTGTGTGGAAGCACCATTACAATGAGTGGATTGGCAGCAGTCCATTAAAAGGAGATGTTTACGGTGTTCCACCAGCGGAAGTTAGACTCCCCACATTTGCACCAGTGGTGCATGCTTAGAAACATGTAGTCCCATGTAAATGTATCCACAGTAGAAAATGAAGCAGAACCCACCGGTCTTTATTTTTCTGTTCTTTTAGTCCATGATTAATAAAATCAGTGACGGCACATGTAGTAGTAACAGCACTTGGAAGGGATTATATACGATATGCTTTCTCTAGGCATTTTCTATTGCGGATACGTTCATAACAATTATGCTTACACGTACAGTGTCCACTCAAGAGACCATATTAATTGGTTCCGGGATGAACATTTTATGCTGAAACCAGTGTATGATGAAACTATAAATCTATGGGAAATTGCTTACTGGTTCTGAGGCCCCAAAATGTCATCCAACATAATGTAATATGAAGATAAAAGGTAATTAAACAACTAATACAAATAAAGCAAGTCCTTACATAAAACCGTCAGAACTCCTGGAATCTGGAAATCACTTTATACTTTGAGGACAGGAGATTCTTTGCGTTAAGTAGTTTATGCACAATTTACCAGCAAAAAAAGGAAAAATGGGCATTCTCACCTAGTGCCCAAAGGAGGCGTTCATCTTGGCACATGTAAGGAGCAGTACAGAACATATAGTACCACACTGTATTGTAGAGAGGTGCTACTAGACCACCAATCACTGCATGCACTTCACTAATACAAATATTTTACATGTAAAATATTCATGATAATTGACTGGATCAGTGTCAGGGACATTGTATGTTGAAACCACACTGAACATACCATGTCCCAGGAAAGACCATCATATGTTGAAAATATAGTATCCTGAGGCCATTTTAACTTGAGGTCACCAGTATTACAATCTCACATTATTTGTCAAATTTCTTTAGTGAAAGTAAATATTAATAAAGCACCTACACAGCAGACATACTATACATTCAGTCTTTTATCTTTACTTTAGCTGTTGAGTAATTTATAAATTTTTCTTTGTTTTATGAACAGGAGATTTGTAGGAAAGTGCACACAATGTGTAGAACTTCTGAAGTTCTGTTAATTGTGTATTTTCATCTACTTTAACAGCAGGATTCATAGACATCATATGCCAACTTGCAATCATAGCTAATTTAAAAAAGAAATATACGTGATACAGATATAAGAATAATTAGAGTAAATTTATTGCAAAGAAAACAGCATTTGAAAGTAGTATTGGAAAGGGGTAAAAGAGAGCTGAGGAGAAAAGAATATCACCTAATAACTGAGATAAGAATATATGAGGTAAAACTATATATATGAACTAGTGTTATAACTAGTGCCTAGAGGGTACAGCATTCTAGACTCTTAAGTCAGTAATCACAGTTCCAATTTGATGCTATATTACTATATTATTGTTTTCTGAACTGCAAAACTAATCTACTGTAGGTCTAATAAGGAAAAACAAGGTTTGGAAATTTGATTGATACCATATGTTTTTATAGCTTTTCCCATCACTCAAGCACGTTATACAGTGGGGGTCATTATGTATGAAAGCAATTACATTCGTTACCATAAGAAAACATTATGGGGAAATTCATTTGATTAGTCAAAAAGTCACAATTTCTTTTGTGTGAATACGAATTGCTTAAAATTTGTCAACACTTTTCTCGAATTTTTTTGTGGTTTAGCAAAAAGGGGGTGTGGGGACTCAATATAACTTAAGCCACAAATCTGCCACATTTGACACCAGAGGACCTTGCATTAATAAAGGCATAAAAGGCTCAAAAATATATTCATCCCAATGAGGCTTAGGAAGTGGCACAGGAGCCCTTTAAAAATATTATTTCCTAATGTGCGGGGTTATTCTATTAGCAAACAATGATAAATGGATGATAATAAGGAGTGTCAAGCTATTTTCATGATAAAGCTCTCTGTCTTTAAAAAAAAGCTAATGTATTTTAATTGTGTAAATATTTAAGTAATTATTTCAGGTGCCTGAAGTATTTGGTCCTTTTGGCACATTAGCCCAATCATTTACATGTATCATTAATGCCAGCACAAAGGGGGTTTGGCTCTACATTTATGTTCTCAGAAGAACACCAATCATGTCTGATGGACCTTATTGACTATAATAAAGTATTTTGGGTTTCCATGGTTATGTCAGTTATTTAAAAAGAAAAAAATTGTTCTGCACACTTCTGCCATTTTTTGATGGAACCTGTAATGCAGGTTTCTAACAGAACCCCCCTACGCATTTGTGAACCAGGCCTTAGTTTACTGTCAGGTTCAGAAATCTACAATAAATGTATCATATTTTATGTAGTCTCGATCCCAGTCACTAAATATTGGACTAAAGTTGGAGCCTCCTTTGCAGATTCCATCATGTGAGACAGAAAAAAAAGCACTGCATGCAGTGCTATTTTTCCCAAGGAGAAACAGACACATCCCCAGTTTGTGATTCGGTAAAGTGCTATATCTTCCAATATCAACTGAAGCTAAAACACAAATGTGAACTTAACCCTACTTTTACTCTAAAGGATAAAAAAACTTAGCTGTGAACTTGGTAAAAAAAATAAAATAAAAAATAACAGCACAATCAAATAATTATTTTATGTTTAATGACTATCTTTAATAAATCTATTTCACTATCCTAGTTTTTCAAGTTTGACAAAAGTTGAACTTTTCTTTCCTCCCACATAGGTGTCCTTGTGATAAAAGAACAACATAAAAGGATTTGGAAGAGACACTGGCAGTCATGCTGGGCATGACATTTAGTTATTCTTCATTACATCATCAACTTACAAATTTGCGCATGTGCAATGGATGAATTCTTTGGTCTGTGCATTGATTTTATGATGCTTTTATTTCTCTTTTTCTTTGAACCTTTTAAATCTGCAGATCCTCCAGAGATTGCCTACCTTTCATTTCTACATGTTGCCTTATTTTTCTATGACTGTGCTGCAGTGACTTATTAGGCAGCAAGCATGTCAAGGTTTCTCAGTAAAAGTTTAATGTGAAATGAAAATAAATTATTGACACACTATTCAAAGGAACAATCATTTATTCACAGAAATTCTTCAAACTATCTCTACCATTCTTATCCATATGATGTGACTTTGTCAAGAAAAAAGCCAATGGCTAGTAACTTAAGAAAACATATTAAGTCACAAAATACTAATACGCAACTCCCATGGTAGATAGATAGGTAGATAAATAGATAGATCGATAGATAGATAGTACTGTGAAGTACTTGCACAAAATGACAGCAATAAAAATTAACCATCATGAATACGAAATTCAGCAAAGTTTGGTCTGATATAAACTTCACAATGGCAATAAAATAGCATTTTATTCAAATTAATCATAGATTATGCAAAATGGTTGGAACTGGGACTTCATCCTAATGTATGAGACCTTTGGGATAATACATGTTCCCAGTTGTATAAGCTTATCACAGTAAGATTCGGTTGCGCAATTATAAATCAATGAATAATATATACAGAAGCAATTAACTTACTACACAGCTGTACTTAGGGTAGTCTTTCCATATTAAAATTGCTACTGAGTATTTTTGTTCCCTAAAATAGCCTGGATCAATAGAACATTTCTGAATGTGTAAGAACTTAATGATTGACTTCAAATTTTAAACTGAAAATGCTATATTGAATTCCTTGCTTTTTAAAGAAAGTTGCCATACAAAAGTTTACCGCAAAACAAAATAACCACCATTTATTTTTATATAGGTAAAGGTTCATTTTCGAGTAAAAAAGATTGTTACCATAAAATGACATCTAATAACTTTTTTTAATAACTCTTAAGTCCTGCAGTTTTCACTTTGGCCACTAGGCCTTGCTTGCACTGCTTTAACAACAGTCAGATAGATACTTAACAGCAGCTTAATGCACATAGGAGCCTTAAGACTGACTCAGTCCCATTGACTTCTATAGGAAAGTTTTCTAGGCATTCTCTGTGACCTGGGAAGAAGTTAGTGTGAAGGGTGAAGGAGAGGGGGAGCTGTTACTAACAACTATTGTGACTGGTGGATCCTGTGTTATCTATTCACACTGGTGTCTCCTTTCAGCTTGGCACTGCTTGTGTTAATAATGAATCTTTCTCTACAGAACAAGAAGTGCCAGACTATTATTAGGCTTAGTGGCCAAAGTGAAAACTGCAGGACTTAAGAATTATTAAAAAATATTGAACGTGATGTGTACAATGTGACAGATTCCCTTTAAGGTTCTGGTTTTACATTGAGTTGCTTCTTTTATATCCAGGCTGAAAAGCTCTTTGATGCAAAACACTCTCACAGTACACTCATGCACAAATTCTATGAATAAATAACTCTAATTATATTGCTGATCTATAGACAATAGAAATACTGAGAAATAATCAGATTTGGAATTACATTTTGTTAAAGTTTAGAAACACATCCTAAAGTCATAGCATGGTTTACCTTCACATGGGGCAAATAGTCAGTTTGTAACGCTAGTCCTGTATCTAAATAATACGGTAAGTACTAGCAGTTAACAGCCCCAGGGTACGTCTCACAAGCACCATTCTACCACATACATGCCCTCTCATCCCGTCTCTTAATTTTCATAATTCTTGAATAAACACATGACAAATGTTGCTGATCTATAGGCATTCACATGGAACATGTTCATATTACAGTAATAGATTTTGAGTTAGTTCAGTAGAAAGCTAAAGGTGTAGCAGCCACAGCAGCTTTTACAATACTAAAATACTGCAAAGATCCAATCAGGTGATAAAAAGACACTGTCGGCTTTCTGCTGACTAGGTCCTCTATGTGGTTTCTCCTATGTGTAGAAGATCAGAAATATGACACTACTATTCATCTCTAGATTGCTGTTTGTAGCGAACCTGTCACATTGAAAATGCAGTCTAATCTGAAGGCAGCAGAGCAGGAGGAGCTGAGTGGATAGATATGTAGTTGTGTCAGAAACGTTCCAGTATAACGTGTCATATTTCCTTTTAAATCTCTGTTTATTGTGGGTTTAATAGTCAAGTAGGCAGTCCTACTCAGTGATTGACAGCCATATAAATGAATGTGCATACAGAGATAGTTGTCAACTACTAAGAAGGATCACCTACTTGACTACTGTCGTAGCAAAGCTTTACAAAATATACTTATTTGGAAAAAAAAAACATTGTCAAATAACTCACATCCCATAAGCCTGTTGCTAGACTTGTCTATAGGCTTACCTGTCCTGTTCAGGCTGGGGGTGGTTGTACGTCAGTGACTGGCATATCAGCTCTGCTATTCCTATTTGAGCCTGTTAGAGAGACATTGTTATTGAATGTTTTAAAAAGTAGGGCAGAAGGCTACAGAGCTCTAAAGGGTTAAAAGTTGTCGGCAAGAATGATGAACGAGGTCCTGTGCTACTGCTAATACACAACAGGAAGTGACATCACCATCCTGGCTACTGCTGTTAGAGCATAGAGAGGTGGTTGGTAACCTAGAGAAAGCTTGTGTACAGAAGCAAGACATAAGAACTTTATTAACTTTGAAGGAAGCAAAATCAGAACAGCAATGTTTTTAAGTTTCGTTACATGTTTAAAGTTAATCAATTAATTGGGAATTCCCCTTTAAATCCTCTACTCAAACTTGCAAAACATCTAAATATACTTTACAGAACTGAACCCAGACAATCTCATGATTTATTTTATTATTCCTCAGCAAATAATATCTTCTTTATACTAAAGGACTTTTCAAACAGAGTATAGCAATATAATTAAATACAGAGATAGTTTTGGAAGCATTGTGCTCAACTTAGTATATCATTTTCATCAAATTTTCCTCCTCTTGAACAAAATTCTTGGACTTATTAAAGGGGTTGTCTCACTACAAAGAATAGCTTTCAAAAAATGAAGATGTTTTTCCCAATTTTATTGCTTTATTAATCTTTTTTCTTATAGAGCTACAAATGATTTTATCACCTTCTGTGGGCTCTAGGTTTCCAAGTATCCGATCCTGTGTACTCCTTTTCCCCTGTGTTTGTTCTATTCTTGATTGCAGTGAGTGACTTCCATCACTAGTGTTGAGCGATTTTTTCGACAAAGTTTGGAAACGGCAGGTTTTTAATGGAGTGGATCGAAATTTCCAGATATGACATATAATTAAGGTTAAAATTCTGTGATCATCTATTAAGAATCGCGCTTTTTCGGCGCTTCCTGTAATTTTGGCGGCCAGACAATATACAGATTTACTGATATAGAGCAGGGTGAGTTGGATGGTGTGCGACGTCATGACTGGGATGTGTATGGGATGCGATTGGATTGGAAAAATCACAATGTCCTGTCATACAATAAGAAACAGCGTTTCTGTTTCAGCCTCAGTGTCATATCAGCGTATCATTGGGATAGGGTCCTATGCAGCTCTGCATAGTGGGCCAAACGCTCAGCGAAAATTAGTCTATTTCTGAACAGAAGAAACCTCTATTATTAGATGTGATCCTTCCAATTTAGTCTTTTTTTTAAGTTTAGAGATTGAGATTTTACTTTTCGTAAGCTAGAGATTTTAATGAAGCATCTACCGACTTGTAAATTATCGGCGGTGGGAGCCGGGTGGGGGGGCCGAGGGGGTGGGGGCCAGCGGGCCCGCGAACACAGACAGCTCTATCTATAAAGCAACACATGGATAAAGTTCACCAAGACTTAGTGTGACATTGTAGTCGGACATTTACTTCTATTGTTAAAACCTGTATGTATTTGAAATATATAATGGATCTTGGGATTTTTTATATATATATTAGGCTGCACTGAAATTTGTATTGGATAAACATCATTTATAGTTACTGCAGGTCTCTTTGTTTTAGCTGCAAAAACTCCTTTTATTCATCACAGTATTACCATTTCTGATAGGTGTTCAATTTTACACATTACCACCTGTGACTAGTTGATATATCCACATAATGCAACTTAAATTACAATCCAGCAATCTTGTAGTCAGCACAGGTTGTTTGTTGCAAAATTAAGTGTATCTTCATACGAATACATCTCAGTTACGTGTTTTTGACTTTGGCACCCCGCACAGTTAATTGAAGCAGCAACTACAGTAAATCTTTTTACAGCACAAATTCATATTTTCACACATGGCGTGAATTGAAAGGTGCATAAAATTCGTTTTTGATATCAAAAACATAACAGTTACGTGTTTTGTTGACTTTTTGGTCAACTCAGCATGTTCATTGACTGCAGACATCTACGTAAAATCTTAAAAAATAGCAATTCTTATTCACCACACGGTGAATTGAAAGGTGCAAAAAAATACCGTTTATTATATCAATACATACCAGTTTAGTGTTTTTTTGACTTTTTGCGCACCCAGCACTGTTCATGACGCTGCTTCTACGGTAAATATTTTAATCAGCAATTCTTTTATTCAACCACAGGTGCTATTGAAAGGTGCAAAAACATACGTTGTTGTTATCAAAAAAAACAGTTACGTGTTTTTTGACTTTTGCGCACCCAAGGCACTGTTCATTTACGCAGTCTACGTAAATCTTTAAAAACAGCATTTCTATATTCACAACAGGTGAATCTCGAAAAAGGTGCAAAAACTACCGTTTATTATATCAACAACATAACCAGTTAAGTGTTTTTTTGACTTCTTTGCGCACCCAAGCACTGTACATTGACGCAGCATCTACGTAAATCTCTAAAACAGCCAATTCCCTATAAACCCCACAGGTGAATTCTGAAAGGTCCCCCCCCCCCCCCCCCCCGCCCACATCCAATACGTTTATTATATCAAAACATACAGTTACGTGTTTTTTGTCTTTGCGCTCCCAGCACTGTTTCATTGACGCGCATCTACGTAAATCTTAAAACAGCAATTCTATATTCACCACAGGTGAATTGAAAGGTGCAAAAAATACGTTTTTATTATATACAAAACTTAATAGTTACGGTGTTTTTTGACCTTTTGCGCACCAGCACTGTTCTTGACGCCAGCATCTACGGAAATCTATAAAACAGCAAAACTATATTCTCCACAGGTGAATTGGAAAGGTGCAAAAAATACACGTTTTATTTTATCAAAAATAACAAGTTACGTGTTTTTGAACTTGTGCGCACCAGCACTGTTCATTGACGCAGCTTCTACGTAAATCTTAAAACAGCATTTCTCATATTAACCAAAGGTGAATTGAAAAAAAAAAAGGTGCAAAAAATACCGTTCCATTATATCAAACATAACTGTTACGTGTTTTTGGACTTTGCGCACCCAGCACTGTCTCATTGAGCGGCAGCTTCTACGTAAATCTTAAAACCAGCAATTCTAAATTCACACCCAGGTGAATTGAAAAGGTGCAAAAAAATACGTTATTTATATCAAAACATAAAAGTTACGTGTTTTGACTATGCGCACACCAGCATGTTTATTGAGCAGCATTACGTAAATCTTAAAACGAGCAAATTTATATTCACCACAGGTGAATTGAAAGTTGCAAAAAATACGAGTTATTTACCAAAACAAACAGATACGTGTTTTTTTGGATTTTGCCCAGTCCAGATTTGTTGATAGACACCTTGTGTTAATTTGAATCCAGCAATTTGTTTGATTAGAGGATTTGAGAAATAGCTGTGATTTGCCGTCTTTAATAAGAGCTTTCCATAACTATTCCATTACCTTTCAAATTTTTTATTTCTGAACATGGAGCGGTAATGCAGGTGGTAAGCGTCGAGCAAAGAGGGGGTAGCACAGGGAGGGTAGAGGTACGTGAGAAGGTGCTCCCTTCCGTGCTGGAGACAACACGGCATGCCAGGGATCGTACAGTTGCAGGACAGTCAGGCCTGTCATCGCTGGGTCAGGGCCCTGTGAATCTAAGTAAGAACATCGTCGCCAATCTGTCCTTCCGTGGTTAATGCACTGCAATCTAGCAGTCTTACCTCCTCGTCCTCGCATTACGGCCACAATGTCTTCATCAGCATCATCAGCATCCGTCATCAGTCCAAACATGAAAGAAGCCACAAATGATCTACTAGTGTACACCACTGCTGGAAAATCCATTTTCTGAAGAGCCTCTTTGATGACAAAATGCGGTAGGGGTCAGAAGCATGTTAAAAGATCAAGAGGCCAAAAAAGGATGATTTCTCTCTCTGACGCCCTAGTTATTGATGCACATCAGTGGAGGTGAAGGAATGAAGTCCGGTCATTACGGCAAAAATACCGGGCGGTCGGCAAGCCTTGCAGTGCCCATGCTTGTAGCCCGCAGCGTCTGGATGCAGAAAGTCAGGAAGGACCAAGTCCACCTGTGTTGATGATGATGATGATGACGAAATTGCGGAATCCTTCCTGGGTCTTTTCCGCAGTATTTGGCTTGGCGAGGCGAATCATCAGTGGACGAGGAGGAAGGACGATGGGGTAGTGTCAATACGGGTCACGCCACAACAAGGGAGAGGGCCTGGTCGCAGAAGTCTGCTGATAATGATTCCGCCAGCCACGGTCAAGCGGGCAAACCACGCTCTCGCTTATCGCCGTCAAAAAAAGGTCCAGGGACCTCTCAGTCCTGGGCCTTCTTTGAGCAAAGCCTCTGATTCACCCAGCGAAGTCATATTGACGCCTTTGCAGTAATAGCATATGTAGAGGAAACGCAAGAACCTAAGAGTGGTTAACTACCACCAACAGTGTCTAGTCAATGCAGCGAATGCGATGAGTTGAAATGGAGGGAAAGTTGGCAAAAGACGGCCAGACCGTAGGCCGGGCTCAACACTGTCACACCCTCTGTCTCGCCTTCCTCCTCCCTCCGCCACCACCAAGCGTTCCTCCGTGCCATGTTTCTCAGAGTCATGATCAGGATCAGCCTCCGCTTTCAGACCTCCCTACGTCGCCCGAGTACCACCTGCACCACCAGAGACCCATCTACCCCTTTCTCCTTCCGCAAGTTTGACGGTCCTGACGCCGTACAGACGGCCAGTCTAGCAGCCTGCCTTCTGTTTCCAGTTTGGGAGCAGAAGAAAACATTTAACCCAAACCATCCCAAAAGCCCAAAAAAGCCTGAATGTCAGCAATTGCCAGGCTTTTGCCTTGGAAATGTTGCCTTTGTTGGTGGACAAGATGGGTTCCGCCACGTCATTGCCCCGCTTGACCCAATTCCAGGTGACGAGCAGGCATTTACTTTGCAGAAAAGCCGTCCTGCTGGTCAGTCCACGTGTCATCTAAAATTTCAAGCGCGTTGTGTCTGCATCTGTGTCCGGAAAAAGATCCATCTCCCCACCGTCACATGGACTTGTAGCTAGCACGGCCATGGCCGCTATATCTCTGAGGTGACAGCTCATGGGTGAGCTGGGTGGATGTCTCTGGGGGTGAGGTGGCTCTTCACGGCTCGGCGCACGTCTTCATAAACCGCGGGATGGTGCAGGGCTCTTTCACCAAGGTCCTCTGGTGGCATCAAGTGCCAGAAGACACCAGGCGTGTTGAAATTAATCTGCTTGGAGACGGTCGACACACTGGTCAGGAGTGATGGGACGGGCTCTAAGCAACGAGGACCGAGCGATGGGCTGGTGATTGACAAGAACTTGTGCCAAGCAAGGTGGTGTGCGGATAACGGGCAGAAATCTGCTGGCCGCACTTTAAGATCGGTAGGCTGGAGCACATTCTTGCCTGGCCACATGTCATGAACTTGCTCGTCCAGAAATTTTTAAAGTGCTACCCGGGTCTGGGACTGACTGCTGAAGCAAGGCTCGAGGTTCTGTGTTCGCACTTCAGCGTTCGCACCCTGCTTCTGTCCCGCCTGGCTGCGTGTTTGTGCCAGCGTCAGCTAGGCCTCCCGTCAAACCGTCTCTTTGTTGACGTGACAAAACAACGCTGGAATTACCAACCCTCCCTTGCTCACAGCGATTGTGGCTTCGCAGAGCAATGCCATTACGCGTCGAAGTGAACATGGCCTTGCACAAGCAGCTGGTACGGGGACCTCGGGGTGTTGAAACAACCGAGAGTGGAGGCAGGTTGAAAGAAGCTCTGCACCATCCTTGCCAGTTTTGAAGAAGCCACCAATACTGGTCAGTGCGGAACAATTGACGTTGTCAGCATGAGCTCATTGTGGGTGATCTTAGTTCTTGGACATGATCGTTGGGGACACTCTGTGAAACAACAGGTCCGCAGCACGAGCGGAGGAGGAGACGGACACAGATGCGGACACAGAGTCCTTTCTCTCGTCAAATCCACAAGGCCCGGACAGTTTCACAATTTCATCGGGTCTTCATTAAGGCAGTGGTTTGGGGTACCAGAGATAGTGCAAGGGTTGAGCGCATCAGTCTCAGGGTGCATCATCTCAGGCAAGTCAGGGCTGTTGTATGGGTGTTGAAGCTGTTTGCAGGAGGCAGGCGCGGAGGAGGAGGAGGTATATAGACACCGATGTACGACGTCCCTGCTTGGAAAGAGGTTGGCGCGAATTTGAGCAGGAGGAGGAAGTGAGGAGATCAGTTTGCTAGTGCCCACGGAACCAGATGGCTTGGGTAATCAAGGCTCCATCTCTCACATGAGTGCTTGGATGACTCCTTTTCCTCCAACTGATCCTCGCATTAAGGCCATCATAAATGAACAACGTTACTGGGTGGTCACACTCCTGGATCCCCGGGGTACAAAACAGAGCTCAGCACTTTTTCCTTCACACCATATATAGAGAGTAAAATGCAGAAATGGAGAACCTTCGCTGATTGATCAACTGGAGAAATCTGTTGCGTTCTTCACATTCTTCATATGTCACGGTGTGGGACAACGCCAGCGACGTGACAGCAGCTAGAGTGCCATGTAGCCGTAGCAGGCACGCAGCAGGAGGAAGGTTGGCAGATGACTAATGGGTGACCTCTCTGGAAATTCTTTGTTTTCACATCACACAACGCATGCAATGCAGGGCACACATCCAACACACAGAGATCAGCTTTAAGATCATGGTGCACGACTATACTGCGTCTCTATACACCGATGATTTTTAGCATGTGTCCGGACCAATAGGACTTCCTTGGGTATCAAATTGAGACGAATGGCCGGCTGGCTTCGTCACGCCCAATTAGAGGTGTTGTACTGCCAGCAGCCCTGCATCATATCTGAGCGGTCCTTCAGCACAGTGGAGGAGTCATTACAGACAAACGCATCTGGGCTTGTCCACAGATAATGTGGATCGTTTGACTTTCATCATGATGAATCAGGATGGATCTCTGTGATGTTGTTGCCCAATTGCCGAGGTCACCGTTTTGTGGCCAGTCTACTTCACATTCCTTTTCAAACTGAAAAATGGTCATCTGAAAAATTTTTTTTTTTAAAATGTATCATTTCTTACTGCAATTTTTATACTCTTTTTCAAATCAGTGTCATTTTGGCTGGTTTTTGATGTGAGGAGACTGTAAAACGACAGCAAGTTTCATGGACAACACCGTATACCATTACTCATCTTTATCTTAAGAAGTTTTCGCATTGCCCCTCAATGGTTTTAGGGTCATGTTGCTGTGAGATACAGCAATAATCATGGTCCTTTTGGAACAGAAATGTTAATCTAAGTGGCATTTCTCCCTACACATTTTTAATAGTGGTTGAGAAAGTCATATTTATAATTTTTTGGGGTCTTGTTGCTGTGAGATACAGCTTTAATTAGGGTCTCCTTTGGAACAAGAAATGTGGTTCTAAGTGTCATTTCTCCCTCACATTTTTTTATAGTGGCTGAGAAGTCTATTTATAATTTTTTTGGGGTCATGTAGTGTGAGATACAGCAATATTCATGGTCCTTTGTAACAGAAATGTGGCTTCTAAGTGGACATTTCTCCCTTCACAATTTTTTAACTGTGGCTGAGAAGTCATTTTTTTATAATTTTTTGGTCATTGCTGCTTTGAAATGCAGCAATACTACAGGTCCATTATAAAAAAAATGTTGTTTCTAACTGACATTTGTTCTTCACAATGACCAAAGTGGCTCAAGGTGTCATGCTTTGAAGTTTTGGGGAATTTTGCTGTGACATTGCAGCTCTATTACTTACAGGTTCATTCTATAATAATGTTGTTTCTAACAACATTTTTCTTCAAATTGACCAAAGTGGCTCAAGGTCATGCTTTGAATTTGTGGGGGGCATTTTGATGTGGACATGCCTGCTATACTACAGGTCATTATTATAAAAAATGTTGTTTCTAACAGACATTTGATTCTTCACAATTGTCAAGAGTTGGGCTCAAGGGTGATGTGTGCTGTTCAGAAAAACAGGAATAGGTTAGGACACTGTAATGGACACCTATTGCAAAATGACTTGTTTTTGCAAGATCTTTAAAACATAGCTATCAATCCCTGTATTGAGACAACCCATTTAATACATGAAAAAAGAGAAAACAAAGACATGGTTGGATTCCATCCTATTTTAAAAATGTGTTTCTAGAATTAAAGTATCTAAAAACTTGCATGTTACAAATAGCTGTTAAAAAAAATTCTTGAATTGTACAAGGGAGGTACAGGAAAAACTTGACCAGATGTAGTAGGATTATTCAGAGGACATGGGAGTATGGAGCTCGGCAGAGAACAAAGTACAGAGTCCCTTTTCTCCAGAACTTTGAGTAAAATGAGAATAAAGAATGCCAAGGAGATTAAGGGCACTGGGTGTAAACAGGAGCTATAACCACCAGTAATTCCAAGTGAAGCTCAATCGGTCCTCACTAATACAGGGAGGGCAAGCACTACCCAGGTATTGGACTGTGTTTCAGAGGAAGGCTGGGTATCTCACTTCCCCGCCTTCCGCACTCTGCTCAGCACGAAAGTTTTCGTTGCTGCGTCATCAGGGCATTTTAACCTGCGTGTTAATAGTTGACTGGACGCCTGCCTGGGCTTTCACCGCACCCACTGTGACTCAAGCCCCTGGGGTCATGCATGGGGCCCCAGGACAGGTATAGCAATGTCCAAGTGAAACTACAATGGTCGGTTGGAAAGATGAAAGACCCTTTTTCCGGCTTTTTAAATGGGGGGGTTCTTGCAGGTTTGGGGCTCATGTGTGGCCCAGGACGGTATAGTCTTGTCCAGTGAACTAAAATGGGGGTGGAAGACTCCTTTTCTCGGCATTTTATATGTGGGGGTCAGCAGGTTTGGGGCTCATGCTGTGGCCCAGGACAGGTATAGTCAATGCTCAGTGAAACTAAAATGGTGGTTGAAGACTCCTTATTCAGCCACTTTTTAAATGTGGGGGGTCTTGAGGTTTGGGGCTCATGCTGTGGCCAGGGACAGGTATAGTCAATGTCAAGTGATGAAACTCACACAATGGGGTTGTAAAGACTACTTTTTTCGGCACTTTTTAAATGTGGGGGTCTTGCAGGTTTGTGGCTCTTGCTGTGGCCAAGGACAGGTATAGTAATTGTACAGTTCAACTAAAAATGGTGGTTGAAAGACTCCTTTTGCGGCAATTTTTAAAAATGTGGGGGTCATGCTGGTTTGGGGTCATGCTGCATTCCTAGGACAGGATATTCAATGTCTGTTCAAGTAACATGATGGTTCAATATACGCCTTCTGGCACTTTTTAATTTGTGGGTGATGCAGGTTTAAGGGTCAGGCTGTGGGTACAGGACAGGGATAGTAAATTGGTCTGTGACATTTTTTTCTGTGAACTTTTTATAACCTAAGTGTGTTGCCTAAGATGTAGCCAGTATCCATTTGACTGTTTGTGGATGTTAATTCAGCTTCTCCAGCCTTGGTTTGGGTGTAATAATGAAGGTGTTGTTGCTCTCTCTTAGCTTTAATGGTTCCGGCTAATCGATGTCACTATCAAAAAACCTTATCGATAGGGGCCCGAATCGACTATCGATCATTCGATAGCCAGCATCGTCAAATAGTAAAAATGGGTTGGGGCAGTCACAATTTTGGGACGGAGAGTTGTGTTTTATCTGTTTTCAGACAAAAGAAAATAATTACTCTATGTTTACATTAACTCAGCATTTTTTCCCTGTCTGGTAAAAGGCAATTTTTTAATTTGATAAAAAAATAATAAACAGAGATGCTGAATAACAAAGTCACATGTAATTACGGGGACGTTTGCCCGGGAAAGTGACAGGCAAAAAAGCAGTTTTTTTCATTCATGCTTTATGAAATTTGAGATGAGACAACCCCTTTAATAGGGTTACATATGGGGTTTGATTATGCGTTGTACCACTTGTTGCTTCCACTGGGTACAGATGGTGGGGCTTTTGGATTCAACAGTTTTTTTGCAATGAAATTTGTATAAAAAATTTTCAAAAACATTACACCCCAAGAAAGAAAAAAATTTTAAAAAAGGGTTTAAATTATGTGGAACTTTTCTAAAAAATACATATGATTGCTCAGCCCTTGCTAATAAATGTGAAGAAGATTGTACCACATTTTCAATCTGATGGGTTCCCCTTTAATAAACATAACTATGCTACTGTTTGCACTACTACAGTTTACTATCAACAAAATGGAAAGGAACCCAACCCTGATTTTGCTGTTGGGCTCAATACAACATTAAAAATGTTCAAAAAAACAGGGGTTTTGTTCCATATTTTCTATGTTTGGGTTTTTTTGTTCTTGTATGAGATCGAAAAGATGACGGGTTTTTTCTGTCCCCAGTTGGCTCAGGTAACAGGAGCTATGCTGTTGATTGCGCTACTAAAATTAATGGTGTGTCTCAAAAAAATTGTATGGTTTAAGTCCCCTTTTACGCGTAGGAGATGCTTTACAGTGTTCTGCCATAGGAGACCCAACACCCAAAGAGTTTTCTAATCATGCTCTGTGAGGGAAAAAGTCAGTGTGCCGGGGGGAGGAATGTCACAATCACAAATTCCCCTTGGTGGTGAAAACTATTATATCTATTCACCCGGTGTCTCCTTTCGTTTACCCTTTTGTGCTGTTTAAGGAGACAATGAGAATCTTTTGTAAGAACGGAGTGTGGACTATTATTAGGTTTGCGGCAAAGTGAAAAATGCAAGATTAGAAATTTTAAAAAATATTGAAAGTGTATGGAAAAAAAATAAAAAAATAACCAAAAATTCTTTAAAAATGTGTTGAACTAAAGTGTGAGTTAAACAAGTATTTTTTTGACACATTTGCTTTAAGTTTACTATTAACAAGATGGTGAGTGGCCCACTCCTCACCTTTTTATGAGATCTGACTAGAGAGATTTAAAGTAAAAGATAAGGAAGCGGTCAGAAAGTGTGGGGGTACGAAACCTTCCCGTGAAATAAGGTTTAGCTGTTTGAGACGTTTTTGGGTTTTTGGAATTTGGGAGTTACTTCTATTGGACAATTTTTGTTGTTCAAATTGTCAGATTCTAAAATTT